>JADDOH010011689.1:0-62689 GCA_016648135.1 Agrypnia vestita
CTAATTTCAGATTGTATTAAAATGGCTGACCAAGTAGGGAGCGCGTCGGGTAAGCTCCCTATACAAACAACAAGGAAAAGGTGTTATAAAGAATATAGTACAAATAAAAGAAGAAAAACACAAGGCCTGGAATATACATCAACAACTCAGAATATCACTCCAGCAAAAAATCCACCAGTAAATATGGTATGATTTATTTTGTGTTGAAATTAAAATTCATCCCGGTATTTTGTTACGGACAAGGGATACGTTTGAATATGCTCGGGTACTTACCTCGACGTTGGACTTTAGTGACTTTCGCTTGGTACTTAGGAGTTGTTTCAAATGTAGGTATATTTCGCAACTTAATTACAGAAAACACAGAATACTATTTCTTCTAGTTTTTATGTAGAAAAGACAGGTAGGATGTATAGTATAGATTTTTCAAAAAAAATCTCATAAAAACTTATATATGACATTATTTATTATTCACTATTTCTTGTTTTTTTGTCGGTCATGGTACTTATACTCGAGCCATCGTAAGGTGGCATTTTTGACAGATCGTAATAGTGTTGTGACACACTTAAAATCATTAACGAAAAAATTCAGTCGAAAAAAAAATTCGTCGCAGGGTGTGAGTTGAGAAAGTCTTTGTACATAAAAAAGGAAAAACAAAGTCCAAATCAACGAGCAGGGGTCAAAATATAAATGTATCAATGTCCGAAATCTAAAGTCAGGTAAAAAACAATATCGTAATCACAGCGTGCACTCATTCGTTCTTTCCGTAACAACGTTAAAATAAAACTGTTAAAACCTTAGAGTATCTACAATATATAGAGGGATAATAAAGCATTTTACCAAACTTTTATACGTGGTAAAATAGAGCTTACTCAGTTTAAACAATATGGCGACACATGAGAGAAAAAGAGACAAAAAACATCACCCGGTCTGATCCGTATTTTATTGTTTTGTAGCCGTTTTCTTTGCCGTCTAATAAAGCCATAGAAAGCCATAGAAAAAGATCAGATTTAGAGGGCACAATCGATCTGTCAGATTTGTTGTGTTATTTTGGATACTTATTCTGCGTATTCTACGCATATTATACAGGCAATCAATATCCTATAACATTTTGAATCATTTCGTTCATTCCATATTTAATGTTGATGGACATCACTACTCTGGCGTTCTCGCAATAAAGTACAAAGCACGCATTTGTCCTCCAATGTTTAGCTGTCATTAATTACGAAACTTCATGTAAGTCTAAACGTCAAAAGTGCCATCATAGAGTGGCCGTACTGTAGCGCGTAATTTAATTAAACCATTCCATTAATTTTCGTGTCAAACAAAGCATTTAGGTACTAAAGGAAAAGTAAACAATTTTTTAACATTATCCGAAAATATAGGGTAAATCGGATGGTTTAAATAAGTAAAACAGAAATAGATTTTTGATTCGACAGTAAGTACCTGGGTATACGTTGGGACCGTCGATATGTTTGTTGCGAGGGTTGTATGATAAACATGTGTTTTTTATTCGTCTTCCGAAGCCGGTTTACCTATTAGCAATTAAATAAATGTGAAAATATGCACAGTATTCACGAGTTGTCGCTCTACATAATTAGATTACATCTCTGTACTACATGTTTGATCTTATTAAGGTAATGTGGAATCCAATATAGTTGCGCAAAACGCATAATTGATCAAGCGTAAGATGAAAATGATTATAAAATGTCTGCCGTGTCGTTTATTTCGCAGGCTTGCCACACCAGTTGACACATTCGCCGATTTGGTTTAGGTCAAGAAAATAATACCCGTTTTCCCATTTGGGTAAGACACCCACCTTGACCAGTAGGTAAGGTGAGATATATATATATATATACGGGCGTATGGATAACATTTTCTTAAGCTTGCATAAAATCAACATCTGGCAATATTTGCGAGGATTTCGATAATAAGAGGACATTTACAGGACATTTAGAGATTTATATCTGATTGCACCGATGATTGGTAACTAAGATATACCTGTTATGTAGTACCAGTGGTTGTTCGTCGATTGCGAAAAATCAGTTACAAATCATCGACACAATCAGATACAAATCTCAAATAGCGGTTAGTGTGTCTCCGGTTAAAATACCATCACTAAAAAGTACCGTCATTTTTGACGGGTTACAGCTAGTACTTTATATAATACTCGTTGTTTAAAGATGTCGTATACTTGACCTAATATCAAAAGTTATGAAGATATGCGACATCAAAGTTTGAATTTTTTTTCAATATTTCTGACTTATTTCTTGTAAAACGTTGGACTGTCACTACAGTAACTTGTATTGAATATGAAAAAAAAAATTAATTAAATATTCACTGTACGCATCGGTATCGTCGATACTTTTTTATAAATATCGGTATCGGTAAAAGTGCGCATCGATGCATCCCTAATTTTAATTTTTGTTAAATATAAAATTATTTGAATGGGATATAATTAATTTTCAAGTGTGCAGCGTATTTCTGTGGGAAAATTAAAGTGAATAGTAGCTGATTATTAAAAGACTATAAAAATCTCATACGCGAAAATTTCGGTAGGTACCTATTCGATATATTTTTTATGTGAACCCACACAAGCGATTCTTCAATGCCGGATGTGATCCAGGTCACCCGCGGGGCGGATGTTGTGAGGAAGTGAGGAAAGAGGGGGTTAAAACAAAATCATAAAAAAATGCACACGACTCGTGCTGAGGAAACATTACGCCACACAAAGGTTGGAAATTAGATTCTGTGCGCGCATAATTCAAAAAAGGAAAGTCGTAATAAAAATAAAATATATGCAGCGAAATAAACTTAGTTCCTTGGGTAATAAAATCCCACTAATAGTTAATCACCTAGAATAAACCCCTCGTGTCTAGTCGAGCAGGTAGTGACATGTTGTTGAAAAAAAATAAAGTTGAGTTATTGTCAGTCGGATACGAGTGTTCGTACCAAAGTGATGTGTTTATATTTTTGAATTTTGTTCTTCGAACTATGGAATCGATAAACTTAGTTAAATTTTTTTTTAATATAACCCACATTTTTATTCAATTAATATTCTACAAAGCCACGATTTGTTTTTAACAAAATATTGTAAATTTTTTCTGCATACCTGCCAAAACTGGGATTGGCCTGTATTGATTCTAAAGGTACAGATACACATGCTTCTTTACTGGCATGCTGATGAGCATGCCACTAATAAGCATGCCCTAACAACTGTACACATTTGCTCATTACTGGCATGCTTATTAGTGGCATGCTCATAAATAAGCATGCCCAAGCAACAATCAAACACACATGCTTATTAGTGGCATGCTCTTGTCATAGAATAGAGACGCTCTTGTTCAAAATGGAAACTTTGCAAACTGAAATAGAAAATTCAAGTGAACCAATAAACAAAAAAGTTCCCGAGTTTCCATCCGCACATTTTGATTTTAGTTTATTAATTTTTATTGTAAGATTTGAATCATTCATGCCTATTAATAAAGTTTCGTAAACATTATTTCTCACTATATTATTTTTACACAACGGTGACCGAGTATTCCACAGACATTCGTGATTCTTATAATAAGTCACGAAAAGTAATGTTTTATCATCTCCCCAACGCGCCATATTTGTTTCATCTGTCGCGGACTGAGAAGATCGCATCGATAATACTAGCCGCGAAGCCCGCGAATGACATAAGCATGCTCATAAATAAGCAAGTCTGTTCACACATGCTCCAAAGATACCCCTTCTCTATGGTGAATGACAGTGGCATGCTTATAAATCAACCGGCGGTTGATTTTTGAGCATGCCACTAGGTGGCATGCTCATTTCTAGCAATGTGCGTACACACATGCCACTAATAAGCATGCCACTGTCAAAGTCGATACTGCGCATGCTCACGTGCCACTAAAGAAGCATGTGTATCAGACGCTTAATTGTTGTAAACTATCGTTCTCTAATACCTTGGCTACAGATTTAAAATCAATCGGAGTGTACTTCGGTACGCCTGTATTCAGAATTTATTTATTTTCCAGCTCTCGGATTACCAAGGAAAAAACTGTTTGGAGCATTGTTAAAGGAGCGAGACTTTTCTAAAGGAAGTAGAAAAAGCTGTTTTAAGGGCGATTAATACAACAAGGTATCATAAAAAAAAATTGTTAAATTCATCAATTGTGGATGTCACAAAGACAAGTTTAGAATTAAATATAAAGTGTGATTAGGTGGTATAATCAAGTTTTCAATACTACATTTGTTTTATTTTTTATATCTTTAAATTGGTTTATTATTATTATTTAATGGGTATAGAATAAAAATAAACACTAAAATAATTTCGCTTGCTCAGATTGTCTTTTCCGACCACTGTGCGCCGGCCGCACACTGGATGCGTTTTCGTACGAAATTGAGTAGTACGTATACGTACGAATACGCAAGTACATTCCTGACCTTCGAAGTGGGATTGAACATCGCACACTGTACACGATATAGTAGTGCGTGTACGCACGTATAGATGCAACGTCCGACACGATCCGGATTTGTTCGGAAATTTTTGCGATTTCGTACGATGGATATTGAAAAATTTGTCAATATGATACATGACCACAAATGTTTGTGGGACCAAAGTAATTCAACTACGTGACCATCAGCGCAGATCTTGGCGGAGAATCTCTAAAGAACTAAAAATACCTGTAAGTTAAATAATTTGGATTAATGAAGGTGAGGTATAATTATGTACTTAGAACAAAATTCAAATTCAAATTTAAATGTTTATTCAATGTTCAATGTTACAAATGTTTAAAGTGTTTACAAAATTAAATTAAGCTTTTTTCATTGTTGCTGAGTGTCTTGGCAGCAAGTAAACACAAAATTAATTTGACGCCCTGCCTGCTACACTAGTAATTTCCTGTATTATAGCAGACAGTGCTCTTCCAGTACTATAATGTTCAAGAATATTTATTATTTATATAACATTTGTGAATCAATCTTATTGCCAATTAAAATTAAGTAATAGTAAAAATTAAATGTTTACAATTTAATAATGGTGTTAATTAATTATATTATAGACAAAAGAAAACAAAAAAGCTTTTAAATATTTCTCCGATGTTATAAGCTCTCATTGCACTTCGATTCTCCCCAGCATTTGTGAATCTATTAGATAGAAAGTCATGAAATTTGTCATTATTTAAGTCTGTCTTAATAGAGTTTTCCAGAAGATACAGATTGTTCACTTGGCACAAACGTTATTGGAGAAATGCGAAAAGTAACCGATCCTGACCAACGCAAGACGCAATCAATGTGCGCGCTCAATACGTACGAAAATAATCGTACGTAATAATTCGTATCCAAAGTGCGACCGGCCTTAAAGCCAAAAAATCGTTACACATTCGAACGAGGATGCACTGTGCGTAGAAATTATTTGACGTTTTAATTCTGCTGTGCGTCAATTTTGTGACGTCTTGTATTTCGGTCCAGCGTTTTACAGAAAAATTTTTTTCAAACTTTGAAGTCGTTTATCTCCATAACTTTTGATTTTATGTCATCAAGGTTTAATATTAAAAAATTGGAAGACCTTGTACCTACTCATGTACCTACGCGCGGTAGAAGTTATACTAGTTCGTGCGTGACTGTGATAATCGATATTTACATATTGGTTAAAAATGTATATTAATATAATAGTACTAAGTCTAGGGAGATGATATATATATATTATATATATATATATATATAGTATATATATAATTAATGTAGTAAAATAATTAACATTTGTTTTTGAAGTGGTACAAATATAACTATTGATTTTTGATAGCTAAAATAAAAGACATGACTCGACATCTTACGGCGATTTGAAGACATTTATCGCCGCAATATCACAGACATGATGCGACGAATCAAAAAACGTGTGAATTTTCAAAAAAAATGCAAGTGCCTACTTTAATGCTTTGTCGATTTTCGGTTCCGTATTCAAAAGTTTTGAAACTATACAACTTTGACAGCCGCATTAGACGTCGAATGAATTAATGTGTTTTTTGTTTTAAAAAATAATATATTACTAAATGATTTTAAAAAATGATCCAGTTTTAATATACACATTGAGATTAATAAGATTTTCAATATAATAAAAGTATAAAATTGACCGATCCGCCATGTTAACTGAAACTCCGTTCAGAGCGAATGACGTCACGCCTAAGTACCCATACTTGTGTCTTTGAACTGTTGCCATAGACACAATGCAATGTTTACTTAGGCTTGACGTCACGTAGACGAAATGACAGTTGCGGGCGTTTTTACGCGAAATTAAAAATAGACAGATGAAAATGCAATTATTTGCGTAAAAACTTAGTTTATTACTGAAATAATGTTATTTTCGATAATAGTAGACGTGAATCTACATTTTAGAAGGTTATTTAAAATTCTGTCATCATGCCTATTATGTCGTTTTTGCGAAAACATCAACAATAGGATACACACCTAAAATCATAATTCAATAAGCAGTTCTAATTTTCAATTCAATAACCAATCATTCATCAGCTTTTGAATTGAGCATCTTTATGATTGGTACTCGATTCAAGATGGTCGACAATACCTTGTTTATATTACTGAACACTAATTTCAAGTGAATAAATTTTTGACAGTTTAATGGATGTGAGCGCATTTCCGCTGTACGCACGAATGCCCTAGGACTAGAAACAGTAAATCAAAGAATAAAGTATAATGTATTGGTGCAAATATTTAAAATTAAACGCTGATCAGTAGTACCCAAATACTTTGATGATAGGATGAAGCTGAATAGGGATTTTCATTCTTACAATGCAAGAGGAAGCGACAACGAAGAAAAAGAAAAACACCTCACAAAATTGTACGATGTACAAAGGCCTAAAAATCTTTGATAATCTGCCAAAGGAAATTCGAAACACGGTGACTAAGAGAAGGTTTAAACAGGAGTGCAAAAATTTTATTGTAAAAACTTTTAAATGACTAGATGGAATGCAATATATTTAAATGTGATGTGATGTGTATAAGCCCACACAACATTACGTGTGGAACTTTAGTAATTATTAAGTTCTTATTATAATAATAACTAGCTGTGCCCGCGCGGCTTCGCACGCGTAGATTTTTAGTACACTGTTTGGATCGTCATAGAACTTTCGCGAACCTTCTAGAACATTATCCTTCCAGAACTTTCAAGAAATTTATCGAATGTACAGGAACCTTCTAGACACACCGACACATTCCGCCACTCAGTTTAGAACCTTATAGAACTTTCGGGAATTTTCGGGAATTTTCTAGAACCTTCTCCTTCCAGAACTTTCTAGAGCAGGTTTTTTCGGAACCTTCTAGCCTCACCGACACAGTCGGCGCGCCTATTTTGAAACAATCTGAAGCTTTTGCAGTCTTCCCATAAGAAAACAATGTGCTAGAAAGCATATTTTCCTTACCCACTCTCACCCACGTACAGCCACCCCCACCAAACTCGCATATTTTCGATGTGACACCAAGGGCTATCCACCACTATAATCACTGGTGGATGGTTGTGGCTGGTTGTGGAGATAACCTGGCGGATAGGGAAACACGGGTTTCTTTATATATATATATATATTGATTAGTAGACAGTAATAATTAAAATGAATAAATAAAAATTTCTGACTTCAAAAATAGTCAATATTTTCGTTATCAAAATACATAATGCTCTAACAACAATGAAATAATTCTCCGATCGAGCGAAATATTTCTCCAACGGAAGCCACCGGAGAATCGCGCCCCCGAGATCACGCTGCCTTACAATGTACGTACGTAAGAATGTGTGAGCGTCCATAATCGTGCGATGGAACTTCGGATAACAATAAAATCCGTAGCATTTCACACCACGCAATTACGGATACTTTTTAATAGGCGTTTTCTCCTCCAGGGAAAAAAATACAATGCGGCTATAAAACTCAAAACTTCATTGTGTCGTGAAAAACGGCGCGTGTAATATGGTAAATACGGGCGGCCAGGAGATACGGTGGAGTTACGCAAATCGGAAGGGACTTCACGTGGGGACGGGCAGGTGGGTAGGCACTGGTAGGTACCTGGTACCCACCACGGTACTCGGTGCCACCATTCGCCGTACTCGGAGCCCGCGCCATTGTGAAATCGTCCTGTCGAAAGCGGCGTAATAAAGGCGATCGCTCGGAAATGGGAGCGAAGTGCAGCGGTGCATAGCTTCTTTTGCTTTTTTTGTCAAACTTTTTACGAAAATGTATCAAATTAAAAGTAAGTAATAAGTGAGCAAGTCTTTTTGGGTGTTCACAGGGCTTAAGACCTGTTGTACGGCTGGCATAGTTATGGAGATATGCGACAACAAAGTTTGCGTTTTTTTTTCAATATTTCTGACTTCATCATCTTTTTCCCCTTTCCTAGTAGGGTCGGGCGCCCAAAGACTCGACAAGGTGCTTGTGCTTCCCTGTCTTGCGCTGTTTCTACTAGAGTCAACCAGGCCTGACCCATTCTGTTTACAAATACATTTTTTTGTTGTCTCTCCCAGTCTTAATCTGGGTCGACCCACCGGCCGTCTTCCCTCCGGGGTTGCCAAGAGGATTCTTTTTGGTAATCGTTCCTCTGACATTCTGAGCCATGTCCAAGCCACCTCAGTTGTGATTTTTCTATGTGCAGGAGTAGGTGCTCCTTGCCGAGTGTGTACCTTATGTCGGCACTTCTCACTCTGTCCATCAGTGTGATTCCCGCTACCCCCCTTAGAAAACTCATCTCGGCAGCCTGGACCCTTGATCTCACTCTCTTCGTCAGGATCCAAATTTGATGGCCATATATTAGAGTAGGCCTGTACACAGATTTGAAAACAGTCAGTTTTGCCTTGCTGAGCTCGGATTTTCTTATCACGCACTATATAAAGAGCGTAGAACGCCGGCTGAAGCTTCGATTCTTCTATCTATTTCACTTTCCTGCCTCCCGTCGCTAGAAAATTCCACCCCAAGGTATTTGAATTTTTCGACTTGCTTCAGCTGGGTCCCTTGCATGCTGATCGAGCACTGCTCTTGGTCTCTTCCTACGACCAAAACCTCTGTTTTGACAGTACTAATCTTCATCCCTACTTGAGTGCACTCTGAATTTATGCAATTTAATTCACTCTTGCAGGTCCTCCTTTGTGGCCGCCAGCTTAGCTATATCGTCCGCGAAGAGTAAAGAGTCTATTTCGGCTTATTTAGGCTTTTTCGGCTTATCCTGTCCGTATAAAGGGTGAACAGAATTGGCGAAAGTGGGCAACCTTGTCTTAAACCTACTCCAACATTGAATTCCTCCGAAATTGCGCCGTTTATTCGTACGCAGCTTTTGCAATCCTCATACAGTGATTGAATTACCCTGAGAAGGTCTCTCTCTATTCCGTATTCGTCCAGCACTGTCCACAGGATGTCGCGCGGCACCAAGTCATATGCTTTCTCCAGGTCCATGAATCCCATATAAATATTTTTTCCACACTCCCAGCTTTTCTGGATAGTTTGTTGCTGTGTAAACAATTGGTCTGTTGTGCCTCTCCCGGCTCTGAAACCGCATTGGCCTTCTTGGATCTTGTTTTCTGTTACTCTGCGACAGTTTCTCTCCAGAATGCGAGCATATATTTTACCTGGTTGACTCAGCAAGGTGATTCCTCTATAGTTGGCACACACTTTACTGTCTCCCTTTTTAAAAATGGGGACTATCACTCCTGTTCGCCAAACTTTTGGGGCCTTGCTCGTCTTCCACGCTACTGAAAATATGCGGGCAAGCCAACTTAATCCCTTATTGTTCAGATTTTTCATGCATCTCAGGCCTTATCTCATCTCTGCCAGCTGCCTTCCCATTTTTCATCGACTTTAAGGCACCTTTAACTTCCTCTATTCTTCTTCTTCTTCTTCATGTGCCCTGTCGGGTCCCCCCGACGTCGGCGATCATCTGGGAGAAAGTTTCCCTGTTCAGGGCAGTGCGAAACAACTTTCCACGCTTCTTATCCCGGTCCACTCTCGGATGTTTCGAAGCCAGGAATGCCGCCTCCTTCCGACCCCTCTGCGACCCTCAATCTTCCCCTTCATGACGAGCTGAAGGATGGAGTATTTTTCGCCTCTCATTATATGACCAAAATATGAAATTTTACGGAGCTTTACTATGTTGACTGTCTGTTTGTATTTGCTCTACGTAAAACTTCAACATTACTAGTCACGTCAGTCCAAGATATCCTTAACATTTTACGATGTATCCACATTTCGAACGCCTCTAGGCGATTTCGAATAGTCACCTTCAGCGTCCATGCTTCAACACCGTAAACTTCCTCTATTGTGATGCCATTTTTGCCGTTATCTGATGCTCGGGGGATATGGTTGAGGGGTTAAGGAGATTTTCAAAATATTTTTTCCATCTCTCTTAACACATATTTTTCGTCCCTAATGAGGTTTCCTGATTCGTCCTTGATGCCCTTTACTACTGCTGACTCTCCCTTCCGTAGACGCCGCACTGTTTGCCAAAACAGCTTTCCCGCTTTGTGGTAATTGTTTTCTAATTTTGTTCCAAAATTTTCCCACGCTTGTTGTTTGGCCATCTTTACCGCTGTCCTGGCCTCTGGTTTTTTCTTTCGGTTTCCTTCCTCTTGATTACCAATCCATACGCGGTAAGCTTGTTTCTTTTCATGGACAGCTTTCCGTACAGTTTCAGTCCACCAAGGCGTCCTTATTAGCGCTTGCAACTAGTTTAGTCCCACATGTTTCTTTGGCTGACTCCACCACTGTACTCTGGAACAGACTCCATTCACTCTCAGCATCTAGTTCGTCGGGTGGCATTTCTGACTTATTTTTTGTAAAATGTTGGACTTTCGTTACAGTAACTTATATGGATATTTTATTATAACTGATAAAAACCCTGCATAAATACCAATTGGAATGTTTTCCTATTGGAATTTAAAGGTTTTTATTATTTTATTTGACTTGTATTAAAGGCAATAAATTTTTCATATTCGATATAAGTTACTGTAATGATAGTCCAACGTTTTACAAAAAATAAGTCAGATATATTGAAAAAAAAGTAAAGTTTCATGTCGTATATCCCCATTACCTGTTGCATTACATTACATTAAGGTTGCTTGAACATTTTCTACTCATAATCAAGGCAGGAGTATAGTCTTGCGAGGTTATTTATGTTTTTAAATAACCCTTTATATTTTCAACTTGCACAAATTGTTTCGTATGTGAGTTGTATTTTCATTACCGCATTTCATTCCCATAATCCAATACAGATGTCATTATTGATAGAGAAATATCTATATAATTAATATAAATTAACTTTGTTTAAACCACTTATTTATTGAAAAAATCAACATGTTTCAAAGCCAATGGCTTCTTGAAATTTTGGAAATAAGAAAGAGTGTAAATAGTAAATTGAATATTATAAATAATCAGGTCCTTTTTGCAAATAGTTATCTTTTAAATTTATTTTCATATTAAATAGGTACTTTATATTATTATTTTCCATATATAACTTTTTAATATTTTGATCTATACTTAGATTTTTAAATATTATTTTTGTTTTCCTGATGAAGAAGCCATTGGCTTTGAAACATGTTGATTTTTTCAATAAATAAGTGGTTTAAACAAAGTTAATTTATATTAATTATAATTATGTTACCACAAAATAAATTTGGTACATTTGAAGAAGAAGATATCTATATTTTTGATTGGAGTTAACTTCATATAATAAATTTAACTCTATAAAAATATAGCTTCATCTCTATGAGACGTCTATTGTATGTTGTTCATTGATTATCAATTCTCCAGTTAAATTTGTGTTCTGTGAATTTTGTGTTTAAAATAAAATTAATATGTCTCGCAATCAGATGACAAAAGTATTACTTTGGCATCTGAAATCATTGGAAAATCCACTTTCTGATCCAGTTCTACAAAATACTCTTCAAATAGAAGGATGCTTGAAACCTTGGGACACCAGTAGGAAAAATATTGGAAAAAAGATCCAAGATACGCTGGTCGGATGGCGTGGCGCAGGATGTGATGCGGTCCAGATGCGTGAAGGACGGAGGAAGACAGATCAGAGCGAGGACAGTACGCGTGGTGGCCTTGGAAAGGCCTACACCGGACTGTTGCGCCGCTGACGATGACGAAAGAACCCATCTTGAATTTCATTTTGTTGTAGTTTTTTATCAATCTTCAATTATTATTTGCCATCAAAATAAGAGTGCTTAATTCTCCATGTTTACAGTGTCTGACAATCAGGTGGCGCAAATAATGATGAAGTATAAAATATTTTTTTTACTCCCTTTATATGGCGTCTGCTTGTCTTCTTGTCTGACGAAATTTTTTGGATCCATTTTAAACCCCTTTTCCGTGATCCAATCGAGCTGAAACTTTGCAAGCAGACTCGTGGCGACGATAAAGAAGATCTATCAAATTTACGTTTAAAAAAATTAATAAATTTTTGGATTTTTTAAATTTTGAATGATTTTTTCATACAACTTATTAAGTTGGATGAAAATATTTCAACGCGTCTGGTAGACGCGAAACCTGATTATAGTATAATTTTGGATTTTTGGAAATTTTTTATTACTCCCTTTCGTAGCGTCGCCCGACCGAAGCCCAACGCGTAGGTTAAGCGAAAAAAAAATGTTTCAACTAGTAAATGAGAAAGGGAGTATAATAAAAACTTGGTTTTTATGGGTTACTTTTTTTAAAATTTAGTCGGTATTTAGACTGTAAAGTTGCAGATAAGTGTTTGTGGGTGTGTGTATTATGCAGATTAAATCACCGTGTACAGGTTTTAATTTAATTTCATTTTATTATATTCGGAAATAAAACAGACATAAGTTAATGATATATCAGAATCGAATATGTCCTAACATATTTCACGTATAAACAAATTTTAAATAAATAAACAATTAGAAGAACAAATAGAAATTAAAAGACAGGAACAGTAGTAATAGAATGGAAAAAGTTAATATAATGAAGTAATGAAATGGTAATTAATAATAACATAATGAAACGAATATAATGAAGTAGTGAAGTACCTAATAATTGAAGGAATGAGAAGAGCGCTCAATTGGATGGAATTAAAAAATTACTTATTTATAACGTTCTGTTTATTTGTGTATAAAATTCTCAGTAGGTACCCATAAAAATGCCAAAATACCTTTTGAACAAAATTATGGTAAATAGTGATATACATAACTATAATACCAGAAATAGGAGTAGAATAACATTAACATGTATACACAGGATCGTCTAATGTACAGAGGTGTAAAAATGTATGTTGAGATGCAAGAAAATATGAAGAATAGAAATAATATTAATGATTTTAAAAACAAATGCTATAACTATTGTAGTAAATGCTTTAATAATATAGAAAGAGGAATTATAGAGTATATATAAGATGTATTATAGATTGTATAATATTATAGGATATGTAAAAGTAAATATGTAAGTTATTATGGTTAGTATAGTTAGTAATAGATTGTAGAATGTAAAGTATTAAGTAATATATTCTGATTATAAAAAACTGGTCTAAAAAGGAGTTAAAAATTGAAATAATTTTCAGGGGTAGATATTCTAGTGTAATGAAAAATCTCATCTACACATATAAAGGATATCGCTTTAAAAACTCCAATCAAAATAAAGATACCATTATCACCTCATTATCAATATTGACATTTGTATTGGATTATGGGAATGAAAAAGTTTTGGACTGCAGGTGACGGTAGTAAAAATACAAAACACATACGAAACAAGTTGTATTAGTAAAACGTATACCTACATATACAAAATTTTCATAGATGTGGTGGTCTGTCATGGGTGGAAATGGTGAACGTTAAATTGTGTAAAGTGATCACTTAGGCCAGCCGTACGTCGTAAGTCGTTCAACACCCAAATAAGACTTCCATACCTGCTTCCCACATAAAAATATGGCTTTGTCTCTATAAGCGTCTATAATATATCCGGGGATGTCATATCAACTAACTTAAGAAATATATTTTTTTTAAATAATTCAGCGTTTATTCTAGACCCTTCTAGTAATTTCTTATTTGTTATAAACGTGTGTTGCTAAATGCTTGATTATGTGTAATTGTTTCTATTTCTACGGCCTCGTGAGAATACATTAATGATATTTTTCTAATAAAAAGTATTACAATCTGGAAACAACGAATCGATTCACTATTAAAATGATTCAGTTATCGGTTTTGGGTTCAGTTTCGGTCCGATGCGTACATAGGTACCTACTCGTACACACGCACAAGAAAATGTGGCCAGTTTGAAGAAAATGCCAGTCAGCCGCTGCTTGCAGCCACTGTAATTTAACTAATTAGGAACAAAGGTATTTGTAAAGGTTATTATTAAGCATTATCAATTTTACTGCTCTTTGAAAGTAGGTACTTATAAGATAATCGTCTCTTTGGTAACGGTAAAAACATTTTCAAAACTTACAGTACAGTAATAAAATAGTGATTCTCCGTCATTTTGTGTATTTCTTGATATTTGTGGTAAGCAAAGAGTAAAAAAACTAACCCATAAAACCAAGTTTTTATTATACTCCCTTTCTCATTTACTAGTGGAAAAAGGTTTGGCGCTTAACCGAGGCGTTGGGCTCGAGTCGGGCGGCGCTACGAAAGCGAGTAATAAAAAATTTCGAAAAATCCACAATTATACTATAATTATTAATTTTTTAAAACGAAAATTTGTTAGGTCATTTTTATCGTCGCCACGAGTCTGTCTGCAAAGTTTCAGCTCGATTGGATCACGGGAAAAGGGTTAAAAATCGATCCAAAGTTTTTTCAACAGACAAGCAAGCAAGCAGATGCTACGAGTTAAAAGAAAGGGCGTAAAAACACGTTAAATATTCTTACATCCTCTCTACATACACACAATAATAAAAAGATTGTCTGTTTGTCCGTAATTTCCTGAAATGTTAGAAAAACTTAAATTTTTTTTTTTCGTTTCTTTTTTTACATTTTTTCTTTTATTTTTTTTACAAATAAATAAATTCTTTAGGAACCCACATGTAAAAGTACCGTCATTTTTGACGGGTTACAGCTAGTAATAATAATAATAACACTGCTAATTTATTGTAATGTATGTGAGTAAGTCAGAATCGAGTGACAGGAGTACCTACCTACGCGCTAACTGGATACATGGCTGTATGTGTGGACATACATGCATGGTAACGTCTGCCAGGGGAGAAAGGTTTAAATACCCGCGCGCACCGAGTCCTATCATTAGTCCTGTATGAAAACTACTGTAAACTTTAACTGTAAATACTTTTTACAATAAGTACAATACAGTTGATTCTTCCGCTGGGGTCGAAAGAATATTTTAGGCATTCATTTGGTGCACAGCAAAATAAGAAATAGATTAGGCACCGAGAAGTCGGCCAAATTAGTTTTTCTTTTGAAAAAACTAAATTCTAACAAATTACAAAACCATAATAATATCTAAGTTAGTTATATCTAATTTTGAGGCGTATCTTCGGACCTGTTCTAGAAAATGGATTTTGGCGCAGACGTTACTACAATGAGCTCTATACTCTGTTTAAGGAGCCAAACGGCAAAAAAATTATAAAACTGGGAAGACTTCGGTGGCTGGGTCATGTGGAGAGAATGTCCGAGCATCAAGCACCAAAGTCCCTGCTGAACTCAAGGCCAATAGGGCGAAGGAGCTTAGGAAGGCCAAAATTAAGACAGAGTGACAATTTCCTCGAACACATCTCTGCCTTAGAGCTTCGGAACTGGAGAGAGCTGGCTCTAGACCGAGATGAGTGGCGGAAAAGTATTGAGGAGGCCAAGACCCACCAAGGGTTGTAGTGCCAAGAATGATGATGATGAATATCTAAGTTAGGTATTTGTAGGTATATGTAAGTGGCTGCGACTGCAGTGAAACCCAAATGGTTGTATGCTCATTTGTTAACTTTAATTTTCCTTGTTATTTTTTTGATAAATATGGCAAATGAATATGGTACTGTGTTTTTCAAACAATTTCTGACTTTAAAGAAGAACTAATATGTTGATTTTTGTTAATTTTTTTTAATAATTAAAATATACAAAATTTATATTGTGTTTTTCTCAACAATAAATAACTTCCAAATTAAAAAGATCGACATATTTAAAAAAATCAAAGAAATCTGATTTATACTTAAACGAATTAAATTTGTTTATCACCACTTAATTTTTGGTAAAACCAACCGGTTTCGGAAACAACTTCCTTCGTAAGGGTATACTTAATACTATTAATTATTATCCTTTCCTCGTACATACGTTCCACATGTCCAAACCACCATACCGCACTACAGCCAGCATTGCATTCACGTCTGATTTGTTTATTCCTCACTCTATCGACCAAAGATTTTCCACACAAGCGTCTTAATGACCGCATTTCCACCGCATTCAGTCTGCTTTCATCCTCTTTTGCCAATTCCAGGCTTCACTTCCATACATCAGGATTGGCACCAGAACGCCATTATGTACTGCTAGTCTAATAACATACTCATCTAATGAAACACATATCTATGGTAATCATATGCCCAAGTATTATATATACCACAGGTAATATGTATATTTATGTAATAACTAGCTGGTCGTGCCCGGCGTTGCACGGGTTAAGGATTAAGTAAAAATTCCCTTTGTGAGGGAAAACAAAGGTTCCCCTGTTATCTAAAAAACAATGTTTCCATTTATCCATATGTTGTTGTAACATAACTGTAATACTTAGATATATGGTATCGCAAACTTTTTTGTAGATATTAAATATGTACATCACTTTGCTCTATTGTCAAAATTTCCGCAGCGTACGCGATATAAGGTTATTATTTGGTATTTTTTTCAAAACTTTGGTTTACATTGTCGATGTTTTCATACAGATCCCTAACATTTTTGAAAATATTCCATAGCCTATGTTCATCAGGGATAATGTAGAAATCTAAAAATGCAAGAATTTTCAAATCGGTCCAGTAGTTTCGGAGCCTATTCAATGCAAACAAACAGTCAAATCTTTCCTCTTTATAATACTAGTGTAGATATGCATATTTCATTCATATCTTCACAACTGTTTAAAAACCACTTGAAATAGGTGTGTTGAATATTCACAAGTCAGCATTTCGGATTAGCTGCCTTGCAAATCACCGCGTGGAGTTGAATGCCGACGCGGCCATCTGTCTATTAAAAATGTCTGACGAAACGGTCCACGTTATATAATGCGAGTTCAACCGGTGAATTCAACCAATAATTGCACGAGTCTTCCAAAATGCAAGCTCGGGAAGATCTCCTGGAAGTCCAAGAATGAGTCGGAGAAACTTGCGGACTTGATAAAGATTGGAACACTGAGGCCCGAACACAGAGACAATACTTAACGATTTAAAGGTTAACGTACACCTTAAAGTTTTATTTATTTATTTTATTTATTTAAACGGTTTGAAATAACCTTTTACGATACAATATAGTTACATTTATTATATTTACTCCGTACAGTTGTAGTTTCATAAAAATATTTAGGAGTCAGACAATATTGAGAATAAAGAGTTTATAATAGGATTTTAACAGTGTATTTAGGAAATAAATATACACACTGCAAATAAATATACATACTTTATTTACTCTTGGGTGATATTTTTGAAGAGGTTAGTAGTTAAAGCAATTTTGTAACAGATTTTAGATTTAACGTTAAAAATGTCTACATTTTTGTACGTGTTTACCTACAATTCTCAATATTCTACAGAGCGGTGCATTATATTCTGTACTGCAAATTACGATTTTAAAGCGTACCTTAACCCTTAAATCACTAAGTATTGTCTCTGTATTAGGGCCTTAATTTATACTTAAAACTTAAAGTTTATCAGAACATGCGAAGTGAAAGCGTCACTATTTCCGTAACTATTGTATATGTACATATAAAAATTGTCCCTAGTATAACAATGTTTAGGATCAAAATTTAGATAGTAATTTGATGATCTTTTACAAGCTGATTAATTTTTATTTATTTTTTATTGGCACTTATTAAGGCATATGTTAAACTATTATTTTATTGGAAAATTTTTGAAAAAAAAAAACGCGAAATGGCCGCGAAATATCTAATTACAGGTTATACAAATCACAGTTGCAAGAAGGTCCTAACTACATATCATTTTTGTTAATAGCAGGGTTAATGCAGAAATATAACATATACGCGCATAAATATATATTTTTTGTTAACTCACCTTTTAATATAATAATTATTATTTCTAAAAACTAATTTTACGCTATATTGTTTTCATTGAATTAATATTTATTATTTTATTTGTTCATCTATAATTTATTATATTGCCTATTGAATTGCCTATTATATAAAATTACTATTTTGAAATTTAATTTCATTGACATATATATTGTGTAAAACTATTATTTATATTTCTAATTTCATCGAATTACTGTTATTATTTTATTGTCTTCTTTAACTCTACATATATATTGTTCTTGATTATGTTTCTAAATAATATATGTTCACAATTGAATTTTTTTATATATTATTTCTATTGTAAGTATATTGTTTATCAACTTTGTACAAATTATAAAAAGGCTGTAGAGTCGTATATATATAAAAGTAAATAAATAAATAAATAATTCCGGAGAACTCCTCCTCCGTGATTGACAAGCAACATTCCCTGGTGCATGTTTGTTCGAGACACGGGATTGGGACACAGAGGAAGTATGTCCCCCTCGCGTATATTTAAGACACGTTTTTAATACAGTTAAAGTGTTTATTCTTGCATAATTAAATCCTATAGTAAACAAAATATGTATTTTTTACAATAGGCGTTGAATTTTTTAAAATTTCATTCCAAACCAAGTGTTTCTTCAGGTAAAACCATGTTTTTGTAATAAAGCTCAACTTATTAACTAAGATATTATGCTTTTTAAGAGTATTTAGTTTGACCTTTTCACGATTGTTTCAAACTTATAGTATTTTTTAAACAAGTCAAACGTATAGTAACCAGCCGTTAAACCAAACTCATAGCTAGTAGTAAAAACTTTTCAGGCGAATTCCTGCATTAATGAATAATATATATATTAGGTAGATGTAGTGAGTGATTGGTCACTGTCTATTTTTACATAGAATCTAAAGCATTCTTTTAAATGCGGTAAGACCAATATTGAAGAGGTCAATATCGATACAATTATTGTAAATACAATTACTGGATAAATTATGCAGAATAATATTTTATAAATAAATTAAACATAATATCATTAATATACAGGGTGTACCAGAGCTAGCAGCCGAAACTTGGCCGTTAGATTCATGACTGTGTTATGAGCAACCATGGCTTAATATCAATAGTTATGGAGATATGCAATATCGAAGTTTGCATTTTTTTTTCAATATTTCTAACTTATTTTTTACAAAAAGTTGAACTATCATTACAGTAACTTATATCGATTATGAAAATTCATTTACTTCACTACAACTAAAATAAAATGATAAAAACCTTGTAAAAAATGACTTTTTTCAATTTTTCCGAGGTTTTTATCATTTTATTCGACTTGTATTAAAGTGAATGAATTTTTAATAATCGAAATAAGATACTGTAATGTAGGGATGGGTCGTCGACGTATTTACCGTCGACGAAACGAGACCGTCCACGTCCATCCATCGACGAGACGATCAACTAGTTGAATTCGTCAACTAGTTGACGCGTCAACTTCGTTACGCGGACGTCGCGGACGTTTATCTAAACATCGGGACGACAGTCAACTGTCTACGGTTTGACGCGACGCTGCTCGACGGCACAACCGTTGGTTTTTTTATTACGTTAATTTTTAAAATTTAAAGAAGTTCGAAGGAATATAGTTTCGGGGAAAGCAAAACCGCTACTTGTGCTTATATGTAAAAAGAAATATTTTATTATTTATTTGTTTACGCACATTATAGGCCTTTACATATTGTTTTATATACTTCTTTCTATATATAATAAAGAAAGAAGTAGGTATACACAACAATATCAGGTGTAAGCAGTAAAATATAAATATAAACTACATATATAAGCAGTGAAAGTATCGGGTATAAGCATTAAAATATGAGTATAAAAATTAAAAATATAAAGTACAAAGCAATGTGTGTATAAAAAAAATATATTAGGTACACATTATTACATGTGTACAGGGTTATTTGTAAAACAATAATAACCTAGCAGGACTATATTCCTGCCTTGATTATGAGTATTATTTTTTGTAAAACGTTGGACTATCACTACACTAACTCAAATCGATTACGAAAAATTCATTCGTTTCAATACAAGTTAAATGAAATTATATAAAAACCTTTACATTTATTTATTATCTATAAATTTATAAATAAATACATAATTTAAAAATACTTTACATTTGAGATGTTATCTAGAAATTTATTGAAGAATACATCTTTCAAAGTCAGACTTTCACTTTGTGGTGACTTTATTAATAAATAAATGTATCTGTATTATTTGTCAACTTTAGTTTAAGGCTCAATTTGAGAAAAAGAACATTGTTCCCGAAACATGTAAAAAACCAATAAAAAGTGGTGTAAACAAAATTATAATAGATTAATTTTTTTATCTACAAAGTTGAAAATAGGGAATTTATAATAAAAATTAATTAAACCTAAATTCATGATTATATTACATATACAATAATTAATGTTGGACTCCTGAATAAGGACCATAGTTAGGTATAGAAATTTTTATTCCCTACAAGTTTGTTTATCATTTATATGCTAAAGTTGAAAAGTAAGGAAATAACACAATAATTAAATTTTAGCATCCCTTTTCAGGTAAATATATAAGAAGTCGAGATCGATCGAATAAAATATTGATTTTAGAAAAATATCTAGCCGGCCTATTAATTAATAATAGTTCAATAAAAAATAAAATAATTAAACAGAATTGTTTTATTTTATACGGCGTAAAATTGGGAATTCACCGAATCGTCGCACGTGACATCACAAAAAATCAAGTAAAAAATAATGGATAATAGCTTATTAAGCCTATCTCGCGCTACGCATGTATTCAAATTTCAAATCTCTAGTCATAGTTCGTGTACACAGATCTGCACTCTATGGTAGTGTACTTTAGAGTTGAAATGAAATTACCCGTCGAGCCGTCTATGACGTCTATAGCATCTACAAGTCGACAGCGAGAGAAATAAACGGAGACGTTTTGTCTTGCTCTCGTTCGTTGCTTTGCATTGCGTTAATCTCGAATCGTCCACCGACCACGGCGTCCGCTGTCCACCGTCTACGAATTCAACTAGTCCATGCGATAAACGTAAACGGTCGACGCGTCGATGCAACGTCAACGGTTGATTTCAACTAGTCCGTCCATTCAACGCCCATCCCTACTGTAATGATAGTTCAACATTTTGCAAAAAATACGTTAGAAATATTGAAAATAAAATGCAAACTTTAATATTGCATATCTCAATAACTATTGATATTAGGCCATGGTTGCTTGAACGTTTTAGACTCATAACAAAGTCAGGAATCTACCTGCCAAGTTTCTGCTGCTAGCTCTGGTACACTCTGTATTTTATAAATCAAAAAATCACCATTTGATTAATAATTAAAATTCGTACGACGTTCGAATACAGCATAATAAAATATAATTATTTATAAAGCTGAAAAATATTTTATGGTTATTAATTTTAAATTAATTTTAAACCTACTCAAAAATTGAGAAATCGAGTAAAATGAAACGACCCGTGTCGACGGCCGCCACTGCGCATGATTCAGCGGCCGGAGTATGTGGGATCCCATTCATGTTATTAAAAACGTAACAAATTACGCACCGAAACACAAAGGCGCGCGCTCCGCTGTCTCGCGCGGACTCGCGTGACCTGGGGCCTCCAAGACCGCGGTTTCTCATGGGCGATTCCTTCTATAACGGTTTGGTCATTAGTGAGGAGATGGCTGGTAAAATGTATGACGCGAGAATAAAAATAAACGAGACACGTAGATATACGTCAGTGATTGTTTCTCTCAATTTATACTCGAGATAGAGAGAGAGGGAGCAAGGGCGGATCCAGCTTTGGAGCCAGGGGGGGTCACATAATCGAGGTCAAGTCACAAGAAGTTATAATTTATAGATACAAGTAAAAAGTAGGTATTTTATTAATAAACGTAAGTACTGTACTTAAAAATACCTACCTATAAAATCAATTTTTCTTATACGTCTTCTCCCGAAACGCGTTTTCACTTCATCTACTTCAATGGGCACGTTTTTATGGACGTGGAGAAGTGCCAGTCCGGTTAGACGTTCTTCAACCATTGAAGCTCTTATATAAGATTTTTTGTAACGTAGAAAAAGATCTTTCCGCTACACTACACTACACTAACAGGTAATGTAGCCATAATACATAAGAAATTCTTATATTAGGAGACATCTCAAAATCGCAATTTGAAATAAGGTCAGAAATCGACTGCGGTATGTCCTGACTCCGCTGCCACTTCACCATTCACAGCCGATATTCGTTTACAGCGACAGAAACTGGAGTATTATCTAGTAACAATGTATAATCGGTTGCTAGTTGTTTCACTGTTTCAATGTCTCGATTACTGTATTCGCTTTTTGGCATGAAGACACTGGTGGGCGTGGCGGCGGCGCGGTAAAATTCAAATTTTCGATGCGTTCGTTCCCGAATAACGCGTTTGCCATCAAACAAAGTATTATATTAAATTAATTAAATATTGAAAGTACTTAAATAAAATCTATATTGTGACAAAAAATATATAAAAACATTATGATTATCAATTTTAATTAGTGGTCCACCTAGGTCCTGGACCCAGCCCAGGGGGGTAGGGTCATGACCCCCATGACCCCCTCCCTGGATCCGTCCTTGAGAGGGAGAAAGAAGTACGTGACGGTTATCCGTCAAACGTAAAATAAACACGAGTCCAACACGACATTGACAATAGGCATGATGACAGATTTTGAAATAACATTCTACATTGTAGGTACACGTCTACTATTACCGAAAATAACATTATTTCAGTAATAAACTAAATTTTACGCAAAAAATTGCATTTTCATCTACATATTTTTAATTTCGCGCAAAAACGCCGGCAGCTGTCATTTCGCCTACGTGCCGTCAATCCTCAGTACATATTACATTGTGTCTGTGGCAACGGTTCAAAGACACGGTGATGGATACTGAGGCGTGATGTCATTCGCTCTGATCGATGTTTCAGTTAAAATGGCCGAATACAGAATTTTATACTTTTATTTTGTTGAAAATCTTATTAGGTATGTGTATATTAAAACTGGATCATTTTTTAGAATCGTTTCAAAATATTTTCTTCTCTAAAATCACTTATTCTTTAATACTGTCATCATGCCTATTTTGCCATAATTTTACATCAGGACAATGTGGGAGGGGAAATTAATAAGGGCATATGAAATATATATTTTTTTTTCTATAAGATTTCAATACAGCACTAGTACTTATTTAATGTATTTTTAGTCGAATTATGAGAATTGTGAGGTTACGCTCGAGATAGATACTTCGGTAATGCGTTTGAAACTTTGTCTGAGGATAAGAAGGCACCGGAAAAATCAATATCTTTTCTTAAGGCATTGCAGACACCGGACACTAAATATACATTTTGTATATTTTTATTCTTGTCTATTAAGGCTAGAAAACTTAAATTACAAAATTGCTATTTTCGGAATACGGCCGATTAGCGGCACTAAGAAAAGAAAACGTTTCCAAATGTTTTGTCAAGGTATCAGTGGAATTTTGATAGAAAATTGCGTAAAGATAGATTGACGATATTTAACTTTATGTCTATAATATCGTATAAACAGGGTGTCTCGCAGCACTAGCTACGATACACCTGTTTATACGATATGTGGGGTATAAAACCCCACATATCATATAAATGCTAGAGCAGCAATATCCAAAAAATAATTAATCCACTCATTGACGATTACTAATTTATAATGTACTGAATTCGAGATTTTATAGAAAACATAGCTTATAAATTCATAGGAAACATCATAGGAAGGCATTCGTACATAAAATTAAGGTTTCAGTAGGTACATTTTAAATTAACAATCCTCGGTGACTGCATTTAAAACAATTTTTCATTTTTTTGGATTTGCAGAGACATGCGACTAGACCTCCTAATCTACTTCTACGAGAGCATCATCCCTATAGCTTTGACGCTTTTACTTAAAACTACCTTAATATGGCCGTCAATATACCTAGCCGCGATATCTGGTTTGTCGTATAAACTAACAGTTTCTCCACTACTAATAAATAATTTTTAAAAAGTGTACGTTTAAGTAATAATTGAATAATAATGGAAAAATAGTTGAAAAAATCATAATTATTACATTCAAATTATTTTACAAGGCCGCCATTTTTTAAATATTTATTATTATTATTATTATTATTTTATTTATTTATTTATTTATCTTCATCTTGTTACATGACAGGAGATGGAGCCGCTCATCTCACTAGGAAGAACCTGTGCCGAGATGAGCAGCTGAACAATATAGTTAGAACAAAAAATAATAAAGATATACAACAAAATACTATATAACTATAAAATTAATTAGTTAATTAATTGAGTATATAAATATAAAATGTGGATAATAAGAACAGAATATACTGTAAAATACAAAAGCAATAGTGAAAGTAGAGTAATATATATAAAAATCATATGCATGGATAGTAACAAAATGTATATATAATAGCACAGTTAAAAGTATATTTAGGTATGTACCTATATAAGAGAATTAAATGAATGTTTGTGTATATTAAATAGTGATAAGAAATGAAGTCGATATGTTAAATTAAAAATTCATTTTTAATCCAACACACACGAATAAATGCTGGTTTAAAGTTCTCCAGACATAAATTTTCTGATAATTCTTAGTAATCAAGAGGTCAAAATAAGTGTTATTGTAATTAATAAAAAGTAAATTTTGACTTTCTCGTGTGATATTCAATTAGCACGGTATTTTTCAAAGCGGGAATTTTTTGTCTACTTCGTGTAAAATCGTAATCACAGTACGCAGTTATACACTGTATTATACAACAACGAACGAAGCCCTATTATAAATGTCTCGACAAAAATGTGAAAAACAGCGAGCCAATAATTTATGGTCAGCGCTGTCGCAATCTATTCATTTGAAAATAAGTCGAAGATATTTTTAAAAAAATGCTAAATAATTTTAACAGTATGCAATAAAGTTCTATAAATTGGTTGGAATCATGGAATCTAAGTTTTACTTATGAACAATTTTATTAAGTTGAAATGAATGCGGGTCTGTTCAGACTGAACATAGTGGACCTTCCGATGTGTAAGTGTGGTTCGGAGAAGGAGACTCTCGATCAATTGATCACATATCTTTTGCCTGCCCATCGCGGTATTCAATACCTCACTGTAAACAGTGAGCTAGCTGATCGAGACTAAATTTCAACTCCCAACCAATATTTGTCATCTTCTTGCTATGAACTCACCTAATCTGATAACTAAAATATCAAAATTTTTGCTATAAAATGACATAAAAATATAATTAATCATACCCTTTCTTAGCAACTTGTAACAAATTTACGTTTAAAAAATTTAAATAATTATAGTATAATTTTGGATTTTTCGAAATTTTAACGATTTATATATTGTTTAATTTTAGAGCCCGACGCGTGGAGTAGGCGCGAAACCTGTTTCAATGAGAAAGGGAGTATAATAAAAACTTGTTTTTTGTGGGTTAGTTTTACTTTCTATTTTGTTTTGTTCAGTTTCATTTTTGAGGTTACCTTCTTTTGGTGTATAGAGGTTAAATTTTTTAATGTGTCAGGTAATTTTTTAAATAATTTATAAATTATGTAGTGTTTAACTCTTCATTAAAAATATTCTTATTTTTTATTTGCCTTTTACCAGACTGCATAGGCTATGTAACACCTATGCGCATATTTCTGATATTTTTAATTCCAGTTTAGCACAATATAAAGATTCGCCACTAAAAGCTCTACACCCTGCCGTCCTGAATTCATAATGCAATCACAAACAAATTATTATACCCATTTGTTTAACCTTGTATATACTTCACGTCTCCTTTTTCTAAATTATGTTTTATCTTATATACTTCACACCTCCTTTTTCTAAATTACTGTTATAACTTTAAACAACTATGTCAATTCTGTAATTTTTTGCTGTTCTACTTTAGATTTCTAGAATATATTATTTTGTAAATGGTGCTTCTGTTCCGTATATTGAAATAAATAAATATGTTCGCGTATATATAATCATGAAAAATAAATTCAATAAACAAATAAATAAATTAAAACCTGTTTTCTCCATTTGGGTATTTGTGCAAATGCAGTTAATATAACATGTATTTCTTTATTTGTTCAAGGTCTTAATTTAAAAATACCCAATGCTCCATAAAAATATAACCAGGGAATACCCACACCTTAAAGACCTTAAAGACGAATTATAACATTTTATATTTTTATTTTCGGACTATCTAAGCCCACCTGAAATCCATACGTGATTATTTAAATACTTAAACATAAACAATTCAATTAGATTGCTATAACTTTTACGTTATTGGTCCTAATCTCGTCAATAACACCATTTGTAAAATGTGTATTCGTTTTGGAATCCAAGGTACGCCACTGCTTCGAGCCACCCACATCGAGAGAATTTCAAATAATTTGCCCACGCATCAAAAAACATCTATAATAATAATATCTGTTAATAACGCAAATTATTATCGTATGCAATCAACCGTATAATAATAACGATCAACTTCGTTATAAAAACATAAATCTAAATCGCAAAGTATTGTATTTTTCACTGTTGCTAAAATTGTAGGTATTCATCACAGGTGACAGATGGCTTCGAACTTCCAATTCGAACCAATTGCAAGCGCGCATACGGAAAATTGAAAACAAAAGAAGACATACTGCATGCTTCATAAGGAATATATCTTATCTGCTTTTAAACGTCAAATGGTATAAATATAGGAAGATTGCGTCTTCTTTGTAATTTCTACATTATTTATTTGATTAATTAAATATCACGAATAAGATAATCTATTGTAAAATCATTATAAAGTATGAATAGCGTGACACGGTTTCGTCTTAATACTATACTTTTACTTTCCGGAAAATCAAATTTACATGAATTTAGTAGCATCTGCGCATGCTGTCGCGCACACTACTGCGCAGGCGTGATGAACATTTCACAGGGAAAATGACGTATTTTTCCACTCATTCATAATTTTTTCACTTTGTCTTTCCATTGTAAATACGTACGTATATAAGCCGAAGCCGACCGCTCCGCGAGTTGTAGTCGGCTGTTGTGTTGGCGGCTCGCGTCAACTGTGAAACTGCGTTCGCTCTTTGATTCGATGCTCACGCAATGGAAATCTACGCAAACAATGGTCCGAGTGTTGAATACGCTCTCGTATTATGATTTCGTAATTACTATCGCCTTATGTGTGGGTTATTTCATCCCATTCCATAGCCATATTATTCGAAAGAAAGAAACCCGCGAATGTCGCATACATACATTTCTCGCTCATTATTAAAATACGGTCCATACATCTGTGACAGACATATTTTATGCACACGAACATGTATTGTCAAAATTAATCATTGAAATAGGTATCTATAACATTAATTTTTTATATGAATCGTGGCTATCGGATTGATAACCGACTTGCAATCACGATGATTATGAAATTTACACGATTGTTACGAAGATTAATTGAAAAACGATATACCTAGTAAGCGACAAGAGGTTCTTTTCTGAAGATAAAAATATGGTCAGAGACGGTTCCCGCTATTTGGGCGAAGAAAACTATGATTTATCGTCGCCGTGAGAGATGGATATTGAAATCTGTGGTGTAATGGTTGTAATGTAAACATTTTCGTGTACGGCAGACCCCGAAGCGAGTCTAAATATCCGAAAATAAATGTTTTAAAGTGTGTAATAATAAAAAGCGTTTCCTCCCGGCGCGCTCGCATACACGCGCGCGGTAGCATCCGCTACGCCCGGCGCTCGGCACGCACTTTATACGGGATTGGTAATGAAAATGCGCGCACGAGCAAAACGGTCCAAGCTTTACCGATGCACGCTACAAATTATTATGCTTTTCATAGTTGACAGGGGTTCGGAAGTTTTTTGACAGGTCGCAGTTCGAGAAAAACCTTTATTTTTTCTTCGTGTAATTTAAATGAATAGAATTAAAAAAGGGTCGCTCAGATGGTTTGGGCATGTTGAGCGAATGAATGAGCAAAGAATGGTAAGAAATATATATTTATATATAATGCAAGTGTTGATGCCGCCAGAAAGAAGAGGCCACCGCGAAAGACGTGGCATGACCAGATTAACCAGATACTGGAAAATCGTCCCGTTAGAAGCCTCAACAACCGGCAAGCTTGCATGGGAAAATGAATGAATGTGGATGAGGCGAGAGTTGTATGTCAGGACAGAAGATTGTGGCGCTCTATCCTCTCTGCCTACCCCCGAGGGGAAACGGCTAGTAAGTACTTACTGATAATTAGTATGTGTAATTTAAAACAATTGCAATATTTCACCAGCTGACTGCCGAAGAACATAAATAAGTATGGGTACAAAAAAATTGTTTAAGCCAAGTATTTTTTATTACTTATTTATCATCATGCTGTTTTCCGCGGGGATAGGCAGAGAGTATAGAAAGACTCTTATTTCCTGACACAACTCTCGCCTTAACCCCATTCGTTCATCCTTGCATACAACCAGGACAATTGTTGAACAGAGGCTCCTAACAGGACCATCCTCCAGTATCTGGTTAATCAGGTCATGCCACGTCTTCCGTGGTCGTCTTTTCTTTCTGATGCCATCAACACTTGCGTCATATATTTTTCTAACCATTATTTCCTCATTCATTCGCTCAACATGCCCAAACCAACTGAGGGACCCTTATTTGATTATATTAACTATGCTAAGATCAGCCTAAGATTCTTTCCTAACATCTTCATTATTTACTCTATAATAATATTAAATGAATAGGTAATCTAAAAATTTTGGTTTGGGCCGCTAACGGATAAATAATACAACGTAATTTATCTTTTAAATCTGATACGAATGTTTAAGCATAGTAAATGAGTACCCAATGTTTGGGATAATTAAAAAAACAAACAAAAAGTTTTATGAAAATCATATCTCATTCATGTCCTTAATCAAGCAGCAATCGAAAATATCAAATCCAGTCAATCACGAATAGGTACATAGCCACTTACGAAATAGTTAATGATTAAAATATTCTATGGGATTGTGAAAAAAGCAGAGACCTCAGCTGTAAAAGATCCGGAATAGGTAAAAATGTGATGTTCTCTTCCTTCTAACATAGGAGGAGAATAGTGTAGGGAATCGGGGTTCCAGATAAACTCGATGTTCCGCTCGAATATAACAAATTGACTTGTAATAATGGATTTCCACGCGACAATATTAATGCGGTTTGTAGATAGCTTAACAAGTTGTTACTGACATGTTAGTTTAAATGTAAGGGAGCGCGTCAATATGGCGCATCCCTATTTGTACCCATTCATTCTCTCATACTGTCTGTCTCTCTCATTCATTCCGACAGACGTCAGGGTGAACGTCTATCGGAATGAATGATACGTATTACAAGTTTTAGCAGTAGACATGCGTGCATTGAAACATGCATAAAAGTGGACGAAGCAAAATAAAAAAAGAATGTCTCTAATTCTCTTTAATTTTTCATGACTGCACCTGCACCGAAGAATATGTTAGAAAGTAACATAAATTGCCAAGATAAATATAGGTACTTCTTCCAATTATTATTAAAATAAACATAGCTTGCAGGCATGTTACTTTGTAACATATATGATAGTGTAGGTACAGTAGCCGGCAAACATCTTGAAATTCTACGGCGTAGTGGGGGCAAGTTTGCGCATCTACCTTTCCACCAAAGAGACCCAAATTTCGTCTTCTGCGCATTCCCCCACCACGTCAAAGAATTTCAAGAAGTTTGCCGGCAACTGTACCTGTGTTGTGAAAGATTTCAATACACATTATCCCGCGTTTCCTGAGGTTTCCTAGGTAAAGTGTGTTTCGAAATTGGCTTGAAATAGGGAATAACATTTTATAGGAGATTTGCTAACATAGGTACTAGATTGTTGTTACGGTCGCATTGTACTTGTGTTTATAAATACCAACAAAATATATATCCAAAAAACATTTTAATCAATATATATATATATATATAAAGAAACCCGTGTTTCCCTATCCGTCAAGTTTTCTCCACAACCAGCCACAACCACCGACCAGTGGTTATGGTGGTGGATAGACCTTGGTGTCACATCGAAAATATGCGACTTTGGCGGGGGCGGCTGTGCGTGGGTGGGAGTGGTGAAGAAAATGTGCTTTCTAGCACATTGTTTTGTTATGGGAAGGCCGCAAATGCTTCAGATTATTTCAAAATAGGCGCGCCGACTGTGTTGGTGAGTCTAGATTGTTCCGGAAAAACCTGCTCTAGAAAGTTCTGGAAGGAGAAGGTTCTAGAAAATTCCCGAAAGTTCTATAAGGTTCTAAACTGAGTGGCGGAAGGTTCCTGTACGTTCAATAAATTTCTTGAAAGTTCTGAAAGGAGAATATTCTAGAAGGTTCGCGAAAGTTCTATGACGATCCAAACAGTGTTCTAAAAATCTACGCGTGCGAAGCCGCGCGGGCACAGCTAGTATAAAATAAAATTCACACAATGATTAAAGTATAATAATCTGCATGCGAAATGGGGTGGGGCAAACCAGAAAAATATTTTCTATGAAGGGTAGTAATGCGTTTTTTTACGTTCACAAAACACCAAATAAATATTAAAATGAAATATGAATTTTCAACTCATCATTTTTCAGTGAATATTTTAGCTCATTAATTTCTCATAAATAAAAAAATAATTATAATGGTAAAAATATTTTTCATCAAAAAACATTTTTCGTGAATTGATATATAAAAATGATACCAAATTAAAAATCATCATTTTAGACCGCGTCAAAAACACATTCACGCACCATTGATAAAAAATTCGCGCAATTATTTAACTTAGTCAATGAAAAGTCTTCCGCGCAGCTGTCGTGCGCGGCCCTGCCGGCGCGGTGCCGCCGGCGCGAAGCGGAGCACTCGTCCGGTGCGGCCCTGCCTTCATGTAGCTGCTTCACTTTACGAAACTCAGGAAGTGGCCGAGGAGTGAGAGGGCGCGAGCGGGCGAGAGAGACAGTTATGGATTCAACATGGCCGGAGATGCCCGTGATGTGCGAATTGAAGAGAGATTGAAAATAAAAATCGGTACGTGAACGATCATTTAAGTGTTAATTTGCCTCCAGAAATGTTAAAAATAAATCTACAATTGTTGTGCGACATGTGTTGGTTCAGTGCTACGCGCCCCTTCGGCCCACTGTCAAAATCTGTTGTCGCCTCTGTCCGTTTTAAACAGGTGGTGCCACAGAAGTTGACATAAAACGAAAAATCCGTGTTATATTGAAGGTTTCCTCGTTTCGGGTTCTTCATTAATGTGTTTCCCTGCAGAAATGATGCAAATTCCGCGCTCGAGTGCGGAATATTGGGCGCGGGGAGCTCTTTTCGAGAGTACCTAACCCCTTTTGTATCGCAACATTTTTTGTTATGAATGAATGAAGTCTACTGTGCATGCGTACCTATTTGGATGATCGGCCGAGTTGTAAAATAGGCTTTGACTCATTCATCGACCAATTAATGCCAATATATTACCATAATTTGTATTATTACGGTTGAATTATTCCGATTTCCGACGGAATCGCACTGTGTTTTCGTGGGGTTTGTGACATTTTGACATTAGCTTTAGCTATCGGACCTAACCTTCCTGTCAATTCATTATTCGTTCGATTTCATTCATGTAATTGGTTGTTTGTTTTCCTTTGTTGAATCATTTGCGATGATTCGTGATAGATTACGGAAGATGCACAAAAACCAATCTTTTTAATATCGATACGAATCTTGATTTGAAGTTTTTAAATGGATTCCTTTTCTCGTTGGCGGCCATAATTTTATCGTATACGGTGTACAGGGTTCTTACATTCTCGCAAAACTGATACGAATCAGAAATTAGCAAAATATAAGGATTTTTTGTAATATTATCGTACATTGTGCAATATAATCGCTTAAAAAACGTAAACTGATTTCCGTCCGATATAAAGACGAGATTATTTTGTGTTCTCCAGGTAAATTAAAGTACCTACCTTTGTTTTCAACACAGTAAGTATTTTTAGTCCTACTATTTTTTATGACAATATTTCAAAGTAATGTTCTTGATTTAAATTATGTTGTCTCCTCGCATCATTTATGATGCAAAAACAATTTAAAAAACAGCTTTGAAGAAGTTTATTGCATATTTTTTACTTAAATCTTCAATAAGTGAAGACTTCTGGTTCGAATTTTATATCAGAATAAATTTAATGTTGCTCATAATTTTTTGTACTTAAGATGGCTAAGGGAAACACCACATTTTGATTAAAAATTTCATAATTATCAGTTTAAGAATTCCATCTAATTTACATATTTTAGCTGTTGATTGTTATTATCATTCCCAAAAATAAATTTATCACTTAATAATTAAATAAATATGAAGGATTAAGATAAGTGAATACACACGATGAAAAGATTTGTTTAGGGTAATTGTGCTAGTAGTCGGCCATTTTAGAGAAAAGTCATCTTTGGAATATCATTGTAAGTTCATTTTTGAAAGGTGTTTTAGAAAAACACGTATGTATTAAAGAACAGGGAGTTTATTTTTATTATATTTATTGCTTTTTAAAATTAGCCTAACCATAAAAATTAAAATAATATTTTAATGAAAAATGGCTGTTTTGCCAATAGTCGGCCATCTATGCGTCAGTTGTCGGCCACCTATGCGTCAGTAGTCAGCCATCAGATTTTAGCACGGCCGCCAGACGCCAGACTTAAATCCTTTTAAGCTTTTCGACAAATCGTCTGAATTTGTTCATAGGCACGCTTAAAATACACTAATAATCACAAATAAAAACTAGAAAGAGAATTATTTTTTCGATTGGGCATTTGGTTATATGTTAAAGCCGCTTTCATTTCCATTAATAATCTGATTAAGGTCCTCTAATACATCTTCATCATTGTTTTTCAAGTCCTTTAACCAACTTCTTGTATAATTTGCGTATTCTTAGTATCTACGCGCTAATAATGCTTTCCATAATTCTGGCCGGCGTGTGAATAATAAATACCATCTTTCTCCCGGTTTTTCATCTTAGAAATGTGTTTTTATTTTTTCTGTCTTCACAATTTGCTGCACAGTAGTCGGAGTTCTTGTTTTTTTAGAGGGAAATGACATTTTGCTAATGCTATCACAAGATTATTAAAGATTCAACAATTTTGTTTTCGTCAGATAACGCTATAAAGTGATTTGGTTCCATTTGACGTGTTTTTTCCAGTATTCATCCCTTGATGCGGTCCTGCAGTTTTGCCTTAGGAACATCAATTTCCAAACAATTTTTGATAAGCCGCGCGTAATTTTTCCCTTCTCTTACTGCTTAAAGGGCTTTTTGAAGGCTATCATCAGTATACTGATGAAAAACGTATTTTAGTTTTAGACGCCATTGATACAAAATTAATAATTTCTATATTTAGTTAACATTAGGATGATAAAAGATAAATTTCATCTACCAAAACCGTCCTAAGACGCTGCATGGCCGACTAATGATACATCAATTTTAACACGTCAACCAGTTGTCGGCCCCACACTTCTAAGTTAAAAAAAAGATATTATCAGTGTGGTGACTATGGTGACTAGACCACTGGCTATTAGATAGTAGTGCTATTTTTACTAACGTAACACATACAACCTAAGTAAATTTTGTATCATTAACAGCGTGAGAGACAAAAATAAAACCAATATTCGCCGCCAGTAGTCGGCCGCCCCGGCCGACCACTGGATTTAGTAGAAAAAATTATCCCAGTAATCGGCCGCACGAGTTTCAACATAAAAATATTGAAAAAGTCTGTTTTATCATTTTAACTCGTAAATTTAGTTCATGTTTTTGCCGATAAATGCTACTTACACAGTGCAAACAAATTAATTCAACTTCTACTTAAAGTTTGAAAATTTTCTTCAAGTTTATTCAAGTTGAAGTAATTGGTGGCCGACTACTGAAGGTGGCCGGAACACTGGCGAAATCACCCTAGGTACTTTGACATATGGAGCAACCATTGGTTATCAGGATAGTAAAGATAGCTTTAAAACCTGGGGATAGTGATCACATTTTTCTTATTATTTTAACCTGGCTATAGTTCAAAGTAAGCGTGAGTCGTTGAGTATATCAAAATATACCCAATCACTATTTTTGTTTTTTTTTTTAGATTTGAATTTCAATATATTCTCTAAGCTCATTCCTACGTTTTAAATATTAATTTATATAAGATAACTTTGTAAACACCACTTTTTAATTGAAAAAAATTCAACGTGTTTCGAAGCCAATAGCTTTTTTGTCACAAATTTGTTCCTGACGAAGAATCCATTGGCTTTGAAACATGTTGAATTTTTTTCAATTAAAAGGTGGTGTTTACAAAATTATTTCATATAAATTATAATTGTGTCACCACAAAATAATTTTGCTATATTTGAAGAAGACGTTTTAATATTAGTTAACTATCATGTATAGTAAATGCCGTATAGTTGTTTGATCGTTGGTAATGGCAATGTTAAGCAAAAAGTATAGATATTTACGAAAACAGTTTATTTGATTGGTGGAAAATTCAAAAATCTATGCGTTTTCTAAAGTATTATTACTCTTACTGTTGATCTAACAACCCGCCCTTAAGTGCCATAATTTTTATTTCCGGATTTAAAGTTTCGTCTATTATTTTATTTTAGAAGAGCTTCTTATTATTTTAAATGCAACGACAAAAAAATATTTTTTATTTTTGTTTTTTTGTGAGAAATTTTAAATAAAAAATTCTCTTTTAACAGTCCTAGAGAACAATGTTGGATATGCGAATTGGTTGTTTTAATTTAGTTACAGTAGAACTGTTTATTTTCATTATTTTTTTTTAGAAAAAACGTGAGAGACTCAACGGGTCTATGAATATTACATTTTCATTTACATAATGTATGAAAATGTAATATTCACATATATATTAAAATGGAAAATAGATAACACTTATTTGTTATTATGTTTGTGTACTTCTTAATACACTTGTCTCTTCTTTTTTAAATCTGTGAAAATGTAGTTTTCTTGTTTTGTGGTAAATCGATTCACATAGTTTCAGTCTTTTGCAATTATCCTGATTAGCATGATTGATAGTTTTAGGTGTTTTAATGTAATGCTGACGGGTTTCATGAGTTCTTTTGTATGACTCTGTCTTATTTAACAATTCAATACTTTATTGTATAAGTTTAAGGGGTTTCGACCTTGTTATTGGTGTTGAATTGTTTGTTTTGTTTGGTAGATTTCTTCAGTTTTTGTTGTCTTTGAAATCTGGGGTATAGTGCAGAATGGGGTTTGGGGGCTGTATGAAATGTTATCTAATCTTCCGGTGTAATTGAATGTCCTGATTCCAAAAATGTCATAAAATAATCCCGCACTCTTATATTAAATGAGTAATTCCAATTTAAAAATCGTTAGTAAGTTTGACAAATCAGTCTTTTCCTTTGAAATTTTTCACGTATCTATGGAAATCATTGAATAATTGACTATCGTCGCGTATCTGACAGCTCCCAAACCCGCATTCTGCATTTATCCTGAAGTTTGTTTTGTTTTTTCCCAGAAAGTTATGTATCCTATTTTGCTTTTAATTCATAATTTTAATGTTCTTTGGTGTTCTTTGTATTGGTATATTTTATGGAGTAGGCTTGTGTGTTTGGTCAATGTTTCATTTATTGTGTCTCTGTGTATAGTCCAATTGTGGTGTCTATCTATGGCTGGTCATAGGTATTTTGTGTATTCTAGTTCAGTCAGTGCTTCTTTGTGTGTTTTAATGTCCATTTGATGGGCCTTTTGTTTTGGTTCAAGATGGATAAAATTACATTAAATATACTTTTCTTATTTTTACGTTTCAAAAATGTGTAAATGCGGAATCGAAACATAAAACAACCGATTTGCATAACCAGCGTTGTCCTTGGTGACCGTTGATTTTATTTTTCTATTGGACATTAAATCTAAATCAATCTAAGGTAGTTTATATTACCTACGGTACATGTTAATAAGAGCCTTCATATAAGAGCTTAAAACCTGAAAGATAAAAGGTTTGCTGGTTTTCTATCCCTGAAGATTTGGCTATGAAATAATAATATAACATTTTGGGCCATTTTTGCACTGCACCTTCCTAGCACATGAATTTAATCTGCTTCATTGAGCGTTTCCTGCGAGGAAGACATAAAATCTAACATAAACAGTATTAATAGTTGTGTATCCATCGTATTTGCGTACGAGGAACCGCGATTGTGCGGAGATTAATCAAATCCATTTGCGTTCGGCTTCATTATTGCCACAATATTTGCTTTACGCCGATTGATGGATTATTAGAAATGACTTCACATTAAATTTCATTAGATCGGCGTCGGCTAATTGATCAGCAAAATGTGACAGCTGCTCAACTTTATGGTATTCACTGAATGAGGCTGTAATACACGCATCTGAAGTGATTTATCAATGAATCTAGGTACATTGTTATCGTCGCTGCGTTATCAGGTAAACTTCATCACTTCACTTTGATATTGTTTTAACAGCGACGTATCATGGCTCAGTCTTATCTGTCGACACTCTAGCAGGGCCCTACGGAGTGTCCCTTAAACATTGTCTATCAGTTTTACAGATGTTTGCGAGCGTGCAAAGAATCGATTTGAAAAATGTGGTACACTCGTACAAATATCAGCTTTTTGCGACATTGAAGCCGTGTCTTTGTGTATAAAATAAAACTCTGTGCATTATATCGCACGCCTGTGTAATTTCAAGTAGATCATTTTTTCAAAAATTAAATGAATTTTTTCTTAAATAATATTCTGACCACGTCGACTGTTGCAACAGCATAAGTGTACGTCAACTAGATTTAGTTCGGGTGGTTAATTGATTAGTTTTATTATTTAGGAAATATTAATTTAAGCAATCATGCTATCAGGGGCGTGCAGCGAGAACAAGAAGCATGACTTTTTTGTAAGCATATATTTTGAAAAGAACCGAAATAAGAGATATATATTCATAATATTACTATCACAATAATTAACATATTCAGATTTTAACATTTGGGAATGAGATCCCTCAGACGTATGTATGACAAATCCATTTATGATAGAGTAAAGAATGAAGATATTAGGAATGAATGTGTATAGCTGATCTTAGCATAATTAATAAAATTAAAAAAGGGTTACTCAGATGGTTTGGGCATGTTGAGTGAGTGAATGAGGAAAGAATAGTATGAAAGATATATAATGCAAGTGTTGATGGCGCCAGAAAGAGACCGCGGAAGACGTGGCATGACCAGATTTAGCAGATACTGGAAGATGGTCCCGTTAGAAGCCTCAAAAACCGGCAAGCTTGCATGCAAAGATGTATGAATGTGGATGAGGCGAGAGTTGTATGTCAGGACAGAAGAGTTTGGCGCTCTATCCTCTGCCTACCCCGACGGAAAAACAGCGTGATAGTAAGTAAGTAAGTTAATATTTCGTAATATTTTGCCAGATGAATATTGAATTTTGATATTTTTTCCAAATATATGTTTAAATAAATGTTGTGCTTCTTGTTCTCACTGCACGCCCTTGCATGCTATACGCATTAAAATACAGGGAAAGTGATAGTTAAATCTCACTCTTAGGAAAGTAAATAAATTTTTAATGGTTTCTTTCAATAAATCTATGTACAGTTGCCGGCAAACTTCATGAAATTCTTTGGCTAAGTGGGGGAATGCGCAGAAGACGAAATTTGGATCTCGTTGGAAGAAAGGTAGATGCGCAAACGTCCCCCCACTACGCCGCAGAATTTCAAGATGTTTGCCGGCTACTGTACCTAACTGAAAGTTTCGCAATGCAATATTTTTATTTTGCAATTGAACCCTCTACCTCTGTCGTCACAGACAGGCATACTGACTACTTAACAAGTAGAATATTAAAAATAGCTTATACAATAGTTTTATATAATCTGTTTTTTTAGGCAGTGTGAAAAAAATATGAAAGAAAAGGAATTTATTTATTCGAATTGAAGCTTTCAATATACGAATATGTTTTACAAAGAAAAATATTGAAACATTTGAAAAATATCTGCTTCATACGTCTATTAATCGCTTACAATAACATCTATAAAATTATGTACTTAAATTAAATTATTAACTTCTGGAGGAAGTTGCCGCGACGGTGTGTGTTTTCTAGAGATATAATGTTAAGTATGGTTCACGCTCAAGCATGCCAACCTTGAAGGGATGCCGAGCTGGTGTTAAACAAGTTATTATTACAGAAATACAGCTGAAGACTATCCGTTGAACTGAACTGTCATCACTTTTTTGATTACTGTTAATGAAGCGTCATCACTTTTTTGATTACTGTTAATGAAGCGTCGTCACTTTTCCATAACTGATAGGGTTTTACGTCTGACGACTTTCTTCTGGGTTATTTTGTTATCAGCACTTCATTTAAATATTTGGGCCCACCAAGACTTCCATAACGCAACTCTTGTATACATAATCTTTGTTTGGTTTAGAATCAATTTTTTTTAAATGATGAGGTGTATAAAATAAGGTACAAAAAAGTATAATTTTCTATGTAACAATGTCCAACACTAACGTTACCAGATGGCTCAAATAAAAAGCATAATTATCTATTTAATAATACCAATACTAACGTTATTAAGACACTACACTACTCTAGATACTGCTATTCTCACAGCTTTAACTGGCGGCCGAAATATATAGGTAACATAAGTAATCATTTTTGATAGGTTATAGCTAGCACAATTATTCTTTTTTAACGGTATGATTGTCAGCTATTCAAGTGACAAGTCATATTTATATTTTTGAGTTGTCATAAAATAAAACTGGTGTCTAAACCCCTTTTTATTTGAAATTTAAGAACAAATTAGATACTAATTAATGCATACAAAAGAACATAATAAATTCTTTATATATAAATAAAACACTTGAATAAGACCACTTTTGAGAGACCACCTCAAAAGTGGTCTTATACTAGCATTTTATTTAGATATATATAAATCAGTCATGTCATTCTATATATAATAAATTCTAATTCATAATCGGTTGCAGTTTGTATGCTTACTGATTTAAAAAAAAAGTTACCTATTTATAATCCCTGTCTCTTAACAATGTCTTAAGGCTGTTTTATTACTTCCGAGTAAACTGCTTGGTAACTTATTTTTTTATAATACTAATCGGTATTTTCAAACTAGGCTAAGTATACAAACCATTGGACAAATTTTTGCCACTGATAAATTACTACTCGTTATTCCAGCACTCTTTTCATCTTGACTATGGTATAAGGCGAGTACAGCTTTATTCACAGGATACCATTAACATGAAAACAATTATTATATTTATTCCTTTGAATAATGCTAATCAGAAATTAGTTATAAAATGGCCCTTAACTGTCCACATTTTCGCATCATTAAATAGTTTAAAATGTCTGGGTCATCATTGTTTCATATTTTGTAATATTATCCATTACGAGCTCTGTTTGATGCTTGCAAGTTCAGCCTTGCCAAGGATTCTGTGTGAGCTTAGGTTCAGACTGCGTGCATAATAAACTGTTTTACCGACTGTGGTCAGATCACCTGCTAAACTTCCGGTTGCAGCGCAGTTTAGCACATAAACTGACCACATAAACTTGGGGTCCTTGAAAAACCCGCGTTTTGTGGGAATATTTTTAAAATTTGTGGTTTGTCTTTCCATATTTTTTTTTTTGGGTCGCAATCCTAGGATTGGTCTGCAACAAGCACTCGCTTTCTCCACTTCTTTGTCACCTGCCAGCCTCTTCATTTCTTGGTAGGTGCTACAGCGCACATCTACGATAATGTGGTCTCCGTAGCTTAATATCGGTGGCAATAAGGGCGGCCTCTACGATTGTTGCCTTCAATATTTCCCTCGACGATGGTTAAAAGCAGGCCCGGATGCCTTATATTATGGCCAATCCAAATTTCTCATTGTTGGGCTATCCTGTTAAGGAGCCGCTTCTTTTCGCCCACCCTGCTCTTCACCTCATCGTTTCAGATATGTTCTGACCAATGGATCCTCACCATACGCCTGTAGCACCACATCTCAAAGGCCGCTAGCCTCCCGGACATGCTCTGGCAATGGTCCTTTCTATTTATTAATAAATAATAAAATTATTGGCATTTTACTAATCTAGCAATGTCAGTCGGCAAACGTAAGCAGCTTGATAGAGGCACATCGCCTTCTTTTTGAGATACGGTTAACAATCTTTACTTGTCACCCCCTCTATTATACTTAATTTTTTATTTTATACTACAATCTTAAATATACGGCCGTATTCTGAAATAAGCAATATTGCTAGTTCTGTATCTTGACAGTTATTGTATAAAACATTGTAATGCTGCCAATTTTGACTTTTTTAGTTTGACAGGCTTGAAATGAATCAATTCAATCAAATCAGAAAGCTCTAAAATGTAAGTAAATATTAAGTTATTTACAATTCTGAATAATGAACTTTCTAATTTATTGAATTCATTAATTTCAAACCTGTCAAAACTTACATCGTCAAAATTGGTGGCATCGCAATGTCAAGATATGGAGATAGCAGTATTGTTTATTTCAGAATACGGCTGTTATACATATACTGTAATATAAATAAATCATCTTATTAGTTGGTCCCCGTGACTGAGAATCATGATCTGCTTGACCTTCCGCCCTCTTGAATATTCTCAATCTTTCCCGGCGTCCTGCAGATCTTAGCGCTGTCACCTGAGAAGTGCCTGTAGGTTTTTTCACTCTGTCGGTCCATCGACTGGGTGATCGTCCTCCCATTCGACCCTCGACGGGACCCACCATAAGAAGCTCTCCAGGATATATTCTCATCTAGCGAGATATCCAAAAGATTGGATACGTTTCCGCATGGTCCACAGTCTAGCTTTGGTTTTTAGTTCTTGTAGTAGAGTCATTTGTGCATCTCGCTGTCTCCAACATGTTTCTCCAACACCACATCTCAAAGGCATCGATCCGCTGTCTCTGTTTTGCTTTTTATATATGCAATTCCGCAATATAAAGGAATATTGAGTGTACTAAACATCATGCAAGCCTGATTTTCCATGTCTTTTCAAGTCTGGACGTACAGAAGGAGAAGAATAGATAGGTATTTACCATACCTATGTGTTTTTCTTCTTCTGACTTGTGGCTCGCAGTTACCGTTGTTAGTAATTGTTGATCCAAGATAATTAAAGTCCTTGACAATTTCAAGATGTAGAGGAATATCTATCCAGGAAAACTGGTTATCAAATATATTTTCATTGTCTCTCAGGCCGTCCATCCGTCTGTCTGTTTTTCTGTCCCCGTAACTTTGTGTAACGTCCGTAATTTTGTTCGAATTCATGGCTAAAAAGAACAAATTAAACAGCCGGAAAGGGGCTTGAACCCCGGGCCACCAAACCCCGGGTGGCCTCTCTGTGGAGTGCCAAAAATATGCTATAAATATATATTAGGGCTTACCAAAGACGCGAACCAATGTTTTGTCATTTTTGTGTTTAATAACATACATAATATTTATAAATTTTTTATCTGCCTAAAATTTACATAACGTGTGCTTTCTAAACTTCATTTTCAATTTAGGCTTTTTTCAAGATAACTAACAAACTTTGTATAAACCACACTGATTTATACAAAGTTTGTTAGTCACAGCAATCAGCGTGGTTTATACAAAGTTTATTTGTTATCTCAAATTAATAATTATGTCCATCCACAAAGTTTTAACGCTATAAACATCAAACATATACTTTTTTCGTTCCTTATTTCCTCTGGCATTTCATTATAAAGATCTTCATTACACTGTACATCTTACATTTTTTTCAATTATCTGGGGCTGTAGAAAAATGAAGAGATTTATCTTAATAAATGTATCAGCTTTATAAATATTTAAAACGTGTGTGTATATTTAAAAGAACATTCTGTATTTCATAATCGTTAACACGCTGTCCACCCAGGTAATCCTTTCTTACATTTGTCTTCCAACTCCAGATAACGTGTTATTGTAAAAACCCATTCATAATCATTGTGCAATGAAGTATTCTTACCACATCCTATGAATAATACATGAAAGCCACTATCGTAAACCTGGCCATCCGTCGCTTGTAATAGTCTCGAAAAAGTCCCCTAAGTTCTGGATTGAAGATTATGCAAATATTTGCCGTGAATAACGTTGATTTTCTTTTGTATTTCAGCATGCTAATTAATACATTGTATAAATAAGTGCTTAATGTCGAGTGATAAAAAAGTTTTGTACATTTTTATGTTGCAACATAAAAACATGCTTATATCAACTTTTTTTGAATAAATTGCTAATATTTTAGCTTACATTCTGGGTTTTCATTGTTTAAAAGTAGTTAAACTGTCGATGTCATGTAATCATTGTTTTATTGACATAGCGCAGTTTTCTAATCCCCTTATTATTAATTAATTAGAGCCTGGTCTTGTTAAAAGCCGCAACAACCGTAGATCGGGTATGAGAAGATGTATGAATGTGGCCGAAGCAAAAGTGGTGTGCCAGGATAGAAGAGTGTGGCGTTCAATCCTCTCTGCCTACCCCTGCGGGGAAACGGCATGATGGTTAGTTAGTTAGTTAGTTAGTTAGTTCAATCCCCTGGTCACTTGGTAATCGCCTTTTTTACACAAGTTCATTTATATCCTTCCCTTCGATACTTGGATCTTTACATCTGCTAATATAATGCCGCAATCAGAATGGCGTGCTGATTCTTCATCATCGTCATCAGTCTTGGCACTACAACCCTTGGTGGGTCCTTCTTCTTACTGACCAATATTTTATACTAAGGCTTAAAAGATATGCTGGTAGCGCTCCACTAAAATGTGATATAAGCAAATGTATGGAATTATAAAACGTGCCATTCTATGGAGAAGCGCCTTGTGCGTTATAGCGTAAAATCTGTTAAAGTATGAGTTTAGTTTTAACTCGTAGTAAAATAATGGTGTATGCTGATATCTTTCCGCTAAAATAAGATGAATAAAGAAGAAGCAAAAATGATATTGTATTACTTACAATATTTCTCTTCATCGTATATGTTGCTTACAAAACCAATTGTTCTCTTCTTGTTTCTGTGCCCTATCTGTTAAACAGACGTTGGCTATCATGTTGGCTATGAGAACATTATTTACAGTAGACTGTCCGTGCCACTGTCTCAGGTTTCCCAGCCTTGATATTTTCATTTTTCCAGGGTATCTTTCCCTGCAATACTTGTACTTTTTTAGATGTCTCATCGCTTGTCCGAGATATTGAAGTTTTTGAATTTTTATTGTTTTAATTACCTACACCTTTTTCTTTATTCATGCGAACCATGACATCTTCATTCGTAACTGTGTCCATCCAGCTTATTTTGAGTATTCTGCAGATCCACATCTCGAATGCCGCAAGTCTTCTTATTAATTCTTCGGTAAGCGTCCATGCTTACATTAATTCCTGTAGCATCTGACCATTCGCATTCGTAGTCCAAGGTCGAGATCACGAATACAGAACATATTTTTCACACGAATCAACAACTTGCTCAATTTCAAAACAAGGATCCCATCTTTCATTTACGTTGCATTCCATTGAAGCGATACCTGATATCAATGTTTTCAGAATCTCAAATTTTCAATATGTGGGATTTTGAGTTGAGATCAAAAAATGGTTTATATAATGTGATTTTTAGTTACAATTTATTGGCGAAAACGCATCAATATATATCCAAGTGCTGTACGTTCACACGATAGTGTGATGTGTGTGTAGTGTGTGTTATCAATGGGTTCACACTAATGTACATTATTGACAGTGGATAGGCATCTCCTGCTTATGTCTGACCCCATATCGTCCAGGTTAAGGGACATTACTTCCTGTCTAGATATGACTCCGTGTCTTGCTGTATATCCAGTTGTGGCTTACTCGCTACTCGGCTGATAACTTGGGCAAACGGAAATATTTATTACATTTATTATTATTTTTTCTCATCTTTGTTCGTTAGCATCACATTATTTATATTAATTAATCTGACGCTCTTTATTTTACAAATGCATTATTGAGGCGTTTAAGGTTGCAACAATGTCACATTTTGCTAGCGCCGATGAGTAACAGTTTCGTAGTTGAATAAAGAATAGCATTTCTTAACCTCACAAGGTCTAATAAATAATTCATTTGGGTCACACAATGAATCAAAAATGCTTAAATTATATAATATGTCTCTGAATCAATATTGTTTTGTGTCTTAGGTCTGGTATAAAGAGCATATTTTTACACAATTGTTTATTTAAATCGTGATTTTTTATTAATATTAATAAGGTCAGTAGTAGTACAAATATTAAATAATTAATCAATTTGATTGTATAGTCTCAACGAGGATATAAGGATAGACATTCTGGAATTAACATTTATCATTTCTGGATGCTGACCTCAACAAATGATTGTTCTTTTTTGGTGTCACTGTCATTACTTGATGTCATCACACATCCATACCATTTTAGTATAGATGGCCTTCTTTTATTTTTTCAAAAATAAGAGTCACACCAACAAAAAGGTATATAGAAATACGTATAAACAATCAAAATTTTTACATGGGTCAAAAAGGTAAACCACATGGTGAAACTCGATGACTAAATAAAATTAATTTTGAAGGGTAATACCAGGATAAATATGAGGTCTCTCTGCCGACTTCCAAAAATATCTTTCCATCAGCATAAAAATATCTTTCCTCGTGGTGTACAAAGATTCACCAAAAATATTTTTTCAAAATTGAAAACAAGAAATACACTGCTACTATTATGATTGGGACAATTATTCCATTCCTGACATTGTGAGCTTTCGGCACCTGGCACGTTTAACCCTGGTTGTCTAGTGAGGTTGGCGAGAATTACGATTTTTTGTGTTGAAATGTTTTTCTAGTGTATCAAACATAATAATTTCATTTACTGTCTGTCATCTGTAATTTCCTTCAGATTCACGTCTAAAAAAATAATTAAAAGCCGGGCCAGCGAACCCGAAGCGGCCGCTTAACGCATATTGTTGCCGCCACCTCTTCGTGGAGCGTTATAAAGATACTATATAAATGTTCTAGGGCTTAGCAAAGACACAAAACAATGTTCCATCATTTTTGAATAGTTAGAGCTAGTTTTAAATAACATTATATTACAATGTACAAATTTTATTATATTATTAAAGCCGTCTTTATACTTTTTTTTGATGTGTACAGTAAAACCCCGTTCACTCAAACCACAATAATTCGAAATTCGGCGTAATTCGAAAATTTTCAAATCCACAAGTCCCAAAATGTTAATTCCATAGGAGATTATCTCCGATAATTCTAAAACATTGGTAATTAGTAATTCGAAATAATTTTTTGCTCCTTGCGCTATAAATCATTACATTTTAGTTTACGTAAGTAAGTATGTAATTAGATTTTATTTGAAATTTGACAAAATTTAAAAAAAAAAAGATTTTTTCACAAGTACGAACAGCAAATATGTGAATATCGGGTACTTTAATAATAATATAAATTTGGCGATCTTTATATTAGGGGAGCGTCCTATCACGGCGGAGATGCAGTTCGGCCTACACCTCTGCCGTGATAGGACACTCTCCCGATGACCGAATAAGACTTAAGCGAAATGTCGAGATTTGCTTTTTTTTTTGATCAATCAACATTTTCTTTGTAATCATCATTTTGTCAATAATAGCACAACCCAAGTTTACGCCTATTGCACGCAAGTCTCCTAATTTTCTTGTCCAACATGACTCACGTTTATTTGAAAATGCGATACTATGAATTATATAACACCTCAATTACATTCATTCATATAAGCTTACAAACTCACAGAAAGTGTAGTGGAACAATTTATTCAAGCATATTTTGAATTTGGGCTTAACTGAATCTGTAACATCTCTTACGTGTCGGTCTAAAGTCAAATAAATTCTCCGATATTTTTGTGCGTATTTGAACAATACCTAAAGAGATTGGATCAGAATATTATATATATAGAAATGGACTAATTTCGTCACACATCAAAATCAGTTTTAATATTTTCATTAAAAAAAAACATTTGACATTATATACTTATTTATCTGTGTATTATTATTTTCACAATTTCTTGGAAACAAGATGAAGTACTATTATCATTACTCCGATAAGGTATTTATTGGTAGAGAATGAAAGAACTTTATCACTTGACTGATTATGTTTCAACGTTTCTCAATGTTTCTCAAATGATACTTTAAATATTTTAAGAAAGGAACTTCCTTTAAAAGCGGGTCACTTTTACCGAGGCCGGAAGCAATATCGATAGCAGAAATAAATGGTTTGTTTATTTGCGTGTAGCAGTTTCAACAATATCACGTAGCTGATTTATTTTATATGCATACGTAATATGAAAAATCTAAAAATTAAATATCGATTGTGTACATCTGTATTGATTCTGAATGTCAATATTTAGACAGATTGCGAGTGGTAGCAATTAAAAGGTTAACAACCTTAACATTCACGTTGAAGAATTTTACAGCGTGCTGTATGAAATCTGGAGAAATCCAGGTGTACGAGAGATTATCAATCAAACTGAATGGATGAATAAAGATCCGTGTTATCATTCTGTGCGATTATTGCCAGATCTGTATAGAAAGAGTTTTCTTCTTTTCCGTTCGGTATTTGTAGCGTCTGATAAGATAAGAAATCGCGCCTCAGTTGGCAGGAAATGTGATTCCCAACGGAAGTCAACATGGAAAAAGGTTCTTCAGCACGAAAATTTGCAAAAGCAAATGGAAAATTTGCAAAAGCATGGAAAATTAACTCTGTTTCTTATTAAAAAAAAAGAATTTGTGAGAATTAGCCTCCACGGTCTCGCTGGAAAAGGACCAGATAGTCCCCTATTCCGGGCCCGCCGCGCGGAGTAGGGAAGAGATAGGGGCGACAGGGCTTACGACCTGTCATTGGCAGGTTTAAGGATCCTTTACATCATGTCTACGTTCACCATTTCTTCCATCCCCTCCTCTCTTAGAGTGACAATTTTTTAGTCTATTTTTAGTGCAGTGTATACATTCATTCATGTAATCAATGCACCACACTACATGATGTAATGCAATATTATATCCTTATAATATTAGTTCACAATATTAACTGTCTTCCTCTAAATGTGAGATTTCTTTCTTATAGAAGGTAGCATATCATAAAAAAGTATTATAACAACAGAGTATAAAATTTAGAGATGAACTAAATCCGTCTAGAAATGAGACATTTTTTAAATTCTCTTAATTCTAAAAGTGTTGTATTTATATGTAACCAAATGAATTATGTGTTAGTTATACGGGGTGTTTCGTAGCTAGTGGCTTTTTTCCTCATCCAAATTTAGATACAAAATATTCTTTGCACTTTGGTTGAGATGTTGACGGTTAAGGAGATAAGCTACATCAAAGTTAACTTTTTTTTTTTTCATTATTTCTGACCTGCTCCTGTAAAACGTTGGAGTATTATGAAAGTCAATTATATTGAAAATTAATCATCTAATGCAAGTTAAATAAAATGATTATAACTGTGTAGAAATTTGAATTTATATTTTTGTAAAGTTTTTATCATTTTATTTGACTTGTAAAAAGCGAATGAATTTTTAATTCTATTTAAGTTACTGTAGTGATAGTTCAATGTTTTGCAGAAAATAAGACAGAAAATCAATATTGAAAGAAATGTAGATTATGTCGCTTATCTCCTTAACTATTGACATTTCGCCCAAAGTGCAAAGAACATTTTCTATTCAAATTTGAATGAGGAAGTCTTCCCTCAAGTTTTCGCTACTAGCTATGAGACACCCTGTATAGTCCAGTGATCAAAATGGCCAGGGAGTGATCTCAACTTACTCCATGGCTGTGGCGAATTTGTATAGTGAAACTTAGATAAAAAAAACATTGCATTGTTATTGTAAAATATTTTTTTTTACTCTAGTTAATCTCGCTCTACGCCACTCGTCTGTTCTTTTGTTCCGCTTCTTTTCGCGATGGCGTGTCCGTGGGGTCAAAAGCTTGGATAATAATAATGGCGGAGTTTGGCATCGTGAAATCATCAGAGTAATAAATTTAGGAAATAATTACTATCTGTCTTCAGCATTTATCAAATAATTCCCACAGTTTGAACGACTCCACTCGCTGTGTTTAATCAGTCCTTATCAGAGTACACAGGCCCGGGCGGAAATGTGCCGTGAATGAATACTCACCTTGTGTTTGCTGCACAGGTGTGGAGGTCTCTCGCACACAGTCATGAATGGATACCCATTGAGGATTGATAACCAATGCAAATTATTTTCGTTATTTACTATGCTCCATTGATTTCGGAAATTCTCGATTTAGACATGTTTACAGAAAAGCATTATGTAAACTGTATACAGTCAAAACATCGTATCAACATGGGGGCAGTCGGGGTCCCGTGTATCGGGGCAGTCAGAGCCCAGACATTTTGTCGACATGTGCAAATATATAACTTTTGCAGGCTGTTATTGCGTTATTCTTTTATTGCTTATATGCTATTGCTTGTATGCCATTGCTTATATGCTTTTGCTTATATGCTATTGCTTATAAGTTCTTGCTATTATGTTGCTGTTATCCATGGCCGCTAGCTTCTCCAGGCCCTTCGTCTTGTCTTACAATATGCCCAAATTATTGAGCTTTCTCTTTCTGCATATTATTAATAGCTTTTCTTTAGTGAGATGTTTGTTTTTCCCGAAGTCTATAATATATGTATATGTAGAATATAGAATGCCAGCATCAAATATATTTATTTTGTCATCGACGTTCAGGAATGTACGTTATATCCTAGATTCACTTCTGTCTTTCATGTTATATTATACCTCTCTGATAATTTTACGATTTGTGTAAACTATTCTCTATTTTGTTTATTATACTCATATTTATTTACTTTCATATTATTCTTAATGATATCCATTTGAATTCCACTGTATTCTATCTGCTTCCGTCTTTTCTCTTCACTCAAGTTATCACAAATAAACCATTTTAATACTGAATATTTTAATAATGATTTTTTTACTTTAAAATATTGATTGTATTATTTGTATAAATCTACTAATATTATTTGATTAATTACACCTACATGTTTCGGAAATACCTTTCCATCATCTAATAAATGAATTTGCAAATCATTTATTAGATCTTTGAACATCTCTTAATTCATCAGTCTAAGATCAATTAAGTTTTCCAATTTTTCTGTGTATATTTGAACAAAACCTAAAGAGATTAGAGGTGGCTCACGTCGGATTAGATCAGAAAAATCTAAAGAAAATAATATGTTTTGATCTGTCGACGTTAAATTAATTTCTATATTTGCCTTTTGGTATTCGAATTCCAAATAACTCGGAACATCAAAAGATCCGTTTCATTAACAAAATAAAACCTTTCCCCATCATCACTCATCACGTACAACGGGGTCGGATGTCCTCAGCTCTTTATAAATATTTCGCGATCCATTTTTCTTTTCAATGCGTCTGTCTCAAAAGAAATATGTTTCCATTCAAATGATCAGCGTGCTATTTCATAATATCTGTTTGCGTTTGAATGCCGTCCCCCTTTGTCTTCGAAAGGATCTGGCGTCGGCTTCCAGGATGTATAGAATGGCTCCGTTGGTCTTGACTCTTCCCTTGAATGGTTTAATTAGCATCACAAATGATGAATGTGAATATATTTTAAGTTGTGATTGATACGTGTGTGTATCTTATTATTTGATATACATTTATCAGCGCCGACCAGGGTCTATTGAAATGATTCACATCATTTCTCAAGTATTTTTTAGATATTTATTTAATGATAGACATTTTAGAGAATTTAATGTTACTCATCTTCTTTAGAAAGGTGTACAGTATTTTATTCACCAAAAAGAAAACTTCCTTTATTAAAATTTTTTTGATTCTTGGTGAAAATTTACGTTCCGTAGCTTAATTTTTTATTATAATGTGTATAGCTAAAGTCATTCATGACATTGTGCCATTATAATTTGTTTGCCATTAAGTTACTGGATTTTAGAAAATAGTGAAGGATGCATAATGGTAAGCGTTTATGAATGAGAATCTGAGTAAGCCTACTAGTACATTCTTAAAAAATAAATATTAACTTTTTGTTTTTATTCATGCGCATAAGGATACACACAAAAATGACATTTTGACACTAACAGTATTTTTTTTATATTGAGGGTAGAAAGCCAAATGGACGTTAGTGATTATTTTCGAACAGCAAAATAACGTTTTGTCAATCTGATTTTGTCAATATTTCTTTTATTATGAAACGATTTCCATGTGTGTTTTGGATTAACAAATATGGAAATTGTTTAATGATAAAAGAAACATTGGCAAAATCAGATTGATAGAATGTAATTTTGCTGTTCGAAATAATCACTAACGTCCATTTGGCTTTCTACCCTCGACGTAATGAGCATACTGACCATCTGATGCGTGACTGACTACTTTAGCACCATATCTCTTAAACTTCAGGGCAAAATTTCATTTCCGTACCCCTAAGGCTAATAATATTGAATCCTTTCATTTAGATTTATAATCAGCGATGATACATACATGTATATTTTTTTATATATTTTTATGATTTAAATGAATGCCACTTTATTATATCTATTTAAATCTAAGGACCACTTTCCTATTGTGTGTGCTGGTTCTAGATATTTACATTTTGTTGCGACAAACATAAAAAAATAAATATATTTTAACTTCTTCTTCAAACACAGCAAAATTATTTTGTGGTGATATTATAATTATAATTTATAGAAATAAACTTTGTTTACACCACTTTACTATTGAAAAAATTCAACATGTTTCAGAGCCCATGGCCCCTTTATCAGAATATATGAGAATATATGCCAATATATGTTTTATATGAGGCATTTGTTATCGTGACGAAGGGGCCATGGGCTCTGAAACATGTTGAATTTTTTTCAATAAAAAAGTGGTGTAAACAAAGTTTATTTTTATATATTATAAATATATATTAATTTCACTTAAATTTATCACACATTTAATTTGTCTAAATTCTTTGTCCTTCTCAGCATTAATTGTTAATTAACAGCTTCAGTTGTGTCATTGTGATAATTTTTGTGAATCACCATTTTAGGATTGAGATGAGAAATTTGATAGTAGACTTAATCGTTGACTTTGAAACACATCATACATTTCAACACCGATTGGTGGAAATAAGTGCACTGAGTGGAGAGAAATTCGTGTTCGATAAAACTTTTAATTGGTTTATTAGAATTCGGTGTAGAAATTTGTATAAAGGAATAGGCGTTTTATATGACACTTGTCCCGAGTCTTTAATTTTCCGAGATTTTTAAAGTATTTTTAAAATACTTTGCAAAATCAAACCGCAGATATGGACAGATCTTCACCCCTTAAAATTTTCTCATCGTTGCTTCTTATCGTTGAAAATTTTTCATCTTCTCAGGCAACCCTGTATCCATTTGGAATTACATCACAGCTAATTTTAGAAGGGAGATTATAATTCTTGTTGTTAATAATAGGATGAATGAATGATGTTTGCGATTGTGAACAATATTGAGAAGGCCGCCAACGGTGGTCGGATTGGGCCGGATTATTAAAATATTTTAATTGGGAATTGATACGACGCTGATTTGATTTGAACCTTGTCACCAAAAAACTTTGCTGGAGCAGTTAACGTTATCTCGCTTCCTCAAAAGAAAGATTCCGGTACAAATTCTGTTCACTGATAACTGACATGTTGGCAGACTGTCGTTGAGGATTTAGAATCCAGCCATTCATTTCTAAACTTTAAGCTTAGCGGGCTAAAACATATTTGCAGTCTATGCTGTACAGCAAGACCAACGGTTTGTCTATTATTTAGAATCCGTAGCTGACAGAACAAAGATTGTCTTTCTGTTTGTTATTCCTAAGAGTTGGCGTAGGGTGATGTCATCAATGTTTGGAGTGCGCTTTGTAATAATTTGGTAGAGTAACGCATTTTAAGTTACCACAAGTCTTTTGAAGTATCATGGTTAGATCCCTAAACTAATAACAATACCACTAAGGGTCCGTTATATCAACTTGGATTATAGCTGGTGACGACAGTTTAAACTGTGGGTTTTATTTTAGCCCACAATTTCATTGACATCTGTCATCAAAATTGTTTCTATTCAATTTTTCGATATCCACAATCCAAGAAACATTACTTCAGATACATTATCTACCCACCTTTTCATCTATCCTGTGGCATGTATATGTAAAGTTATCAGAACATGATGTAGATAACAAATTTACTAACAATATTTTTATATATATATTCTGAGAATACAATTACTGGATTTTGGCCACAGAGCGAACATTATTAAATAAGATAAATTATAAAAGTCTCACAGAGACAGAGCTATTTGTATGAGAAACGTATAATACCACTTGAGCCAGCTCGTACAGGTCATAAGCCCTGGGCTACGCTATAAAGACTTCCATACACATTTCCCATATAAATAGCTCCATTTATGTGAGACTTATATAATTTATCTTATTTAAAAAGTTTATTTAAATTCATTGGGAGTTGAAACATAATTAATTTCTCCGATAAAAAGTATGGTTTGAGGTCTTAGTAGATAGATTACTTTTCTTGTTAAGGCTATACTGTAGAATTAGTTGATCATCAGAGAACTCCGTGGCATCCCACGTAATATGGTACATTTTAATACCACAATGTTGAAAAATGGAATAAAAATGATTTTTGATGATAGTTGTCAATTAGATCACGCACAGTGTGCAGACGCACTGGCTTAAACGAGATCCACAGTTTAAACTGTCGTCGCTGAATATAATCCATGTTAAACCAGGAATCCATAAACCAACCCAAAGTTCTCATAATTATCTGGATCATCCAGATCACTATCTATCAGAGAATAAATACAAATGTCATTTAGATGTTCCAATGCCTACAAATAGATGTATTTTATCTCGGTCCAGCTTTACCACTGGAGTTAGATCATCATACAAAAATAATCAGCTCAGAGCTCTCCAATCATCTCGATAGCTTCTCTTTTTTTGCCTAGTTGGGTTCTTACGTCATCCCTGTGTTCTGCTTATATTTATACGCCTTTTTAACTTTTCTTTAGTTCTTAAATAATGTTATTCTCGCTTTGAACACTTCTAAATTATTTCAATCTCTTTAATCAGGAAATTATAGAGAGTATAGAGTTACTTGAACTCCTCAAAGCCAAGGATTTAAGCAATGTTCAAACCGTTGTTTTAACAATTATTTGAGATTTATATCTGAATTGTATTGGTGATAGGTTGAGATATAAATGTTGAGATATAATTGTTGAGATATAACTGAGATATAAATGTTGAGTGTCACCGATTAAAATACCATCACTAGTTTCCAGGGTTCGAGGATAAATATCCGCGGATATATATCACAATATTTATGGCTTTATTTTTATTTTTGATATATATCCAAAAAACATTCTGATGGCTCTAGTTGTATTTTAAAAAATGCTACAGGTTGTTTTTTTTAATATCTCGTTTGTTACTTGATAGCGCTGCCATCTGTCGACTTTTTGGGGTATTATTTTATACAATAAATCAGAATTGGGTGAAATCCATATATGTATGTAATACTGGTATTACATATATGGTAAAATCATTGTGGTAAGCTGTAATAGTTCAATTTATATTTGTTTATCCATCCATAGTTTTGATACATAATGTATAAAATAAAATAATAAATTTCCTTATTATTTTGATGTTGATTGACACGTTGATTGATAATTAAATATCCTGAATTATTTAATTATCAATCAACGTGTGCAAAAAAGAAAAAAAGTGTGGATATACATATATCCAATTTTTGATATATATCCAAAAATCTGATTTATTTTATTTTTTAGTATGAAAATCGGATTTTTTCGAACCCTGCTAGTTTCATTACACGTGTCGTCTTTTCTATTATATTGCAGTCTTTCCCCATAGCATCACGGTTAATATTATCTTTTTTTTGCATAGTAATATTTTTTACTCGTACTTAATTAAAATATAATTATGTATTTAATTACATTTTTCTATTTCTGTACTCTGATGCAGGTGTGGCAGATTAAATGTGTATTACATACTATTTTCCGGTGAATTTCTCCCCCTCGATGACTTCATGTGTTTTGCTGTATGTTACGTACATTTAATGAAACACAACATTCTAAATGTGTTTTAGAATTGATAGCGGCATATAAAATGTCCTGGTTAAATCAATCAATGTCAAGAAGTATCTTATATCTCTTGTAACTTCTGTCGTATGTTTTCAAATAATCTATTTTGCCTGTATATTTGTGTACGCAAACTTACGCACGCCATGATTAATTTACGCAGGGTAGGCAGAGATAATAATAAATAAAACTTCACGTATTATACTCCTTTGTTTGTCCGGAATTCATAAACTGCTAAAAAATTAAATCTTTTAGCAATACAGATAATTTTATAAATATTTTTATTTGATAAATATAAAATTAAGTTCTGTTTCGTCTTTTGTCTAGAATATATTATTTCTAACGTATGTATTTCTTACTCCATTACATCACATCTGTCATCTCAGTTTTTTTTAATTTCCTTACATACTTAGAAAACCATAGATGATCTTCTTACATCATTCTATTTTCTGATGCATCGAACTCACTGAATCTAGGAATATGACAAAACGATCAACCGCTAAATACAATATTGAAAAACTCTTTGATTTATGGGCACGCAATGTCATCCCGAGGTCGCAAAGTCACCTCTGCTTACACTGGATATTTTCATAGAATGATTTCATTTTTAATCGTATTCCATGATTTAAATCAAATTTGTACAATTCACGAACAATTGCATTGTTCTGTCAATCATCTTTTAAAAATTATCCCTTCAATCTGTTCAGAAATGTTCATCTGAGATTTAGTGGCACTGTCAAGTCCGGAATTATGTCTGGTCTGGGGTCCGGGGTCTGGATAACTATTCCAGGCTGCTATATATATGGAACTGGTTCGTCGATGGTGATGTCAATTAGGAAAGGAATTTGATATTAATGTATGTATATTCGACATAGTTGAAACAGGAACTGTTTAATTTACCATAGTTTTATATGTATTTAGGCCAAATTGTAAAATTTAGGCTGTAACTCCAATTTTTTGAGGGCAAGTATCCCTGGATCTTCTGTGTATAGTTTTCTGGGATATTCTGCCGTGTATATGTGGCCTCTCAGGCCAGAGAGGTCACATATACACGGCAGAATACCCAGAAAACTATACACAGAAGATTCTGAACGGCCAACCATTCTAAGTATCCCTGGTATGGTTGAGTGCTCTGATTAAAAAAAAAAAAATTCATGAATTAAAAAGGTTATTGCATTATAAAAGTTCAAAATTTTTACTGTACATTTTGGCATTTGAGACGCTTTATCCAGAAGGTGCGAGAATTAGGGTAAGAACATGCCGAAAGCAGCTCACAGCTCTATGTCGACATGAAGTTAGCTGCGGGCCGCGGCATTGATACAATACGATATTCTGTTATCAGAAACATTGACAGCCAGCGTTAAGAAGTTTTCGATTGTTAAATACGATACGACATTCTGTTATCTTCTGTCTCCTTCTTACATATGAAGCCAATGGTATAACAAATGAGAGGGAATATATACATACATGTAATGCTGTCAATGCGACCCACGTCGAACTTTATGTCGAGATGCGAGCAGCGACGTTCTTTCGTCATGTTCTTATCCTTAGTCTCTACGGTCTCACCGGAAAAGGACCAGAGTCCCCAAAATCCGGGCCCGCCGCACGGAACAGGGAAGAGATGGAAGCCACCGAGCTTATGACCTGTCGTCGTCAGGTTTAAGGATTCTTTGTCATGACCACGTTCACCATCCCTTTTTCTTCCTTTTTTTCTTTTTTCCATCCCCTCCCTCCCTCCCCCCTTAAAGTAACAATTTTCATGCATTAATTTGACAAAACAAACACCTAAATGATTCGTATTCTATACTTATTATTCCATATCCTAACTGATGCAAAGGATTTTAAATATGCAATGTTTTTGTATTTTTGTTAATCAAAGGAATTGTTTTTTTCCTTGACTCACGGATGTTGATCACACCATTGTCTGACTTGTAAGTGAGGATCGAATGTCATTTCTTTCTGCTGTTACATAAAGCTCTTCCCAATGCATATTTACATACTATTGTTATTTGCCGAGACTTCCAGTCAAGGTCATTGCATGCATCATTTTCTAATGTCTTCTGTTTACCTGTTCAGCGATCACCGTTCATCCTAACTCTGTACTTCTTCAAGCCGTCTTCCAAATGAGGATATTTACGATAGATTAGTATTAGTCCGACTCGAGTCTTTTGTGGCCGTAATAATGGAAAACTTAGTATCTAATGTGTTATTAAAGGTGTCTAAGTACCTGAATATTACAACTAGTTGATGTATGTTCCGCTGAGTGAACCATTGTGTTAAGAGGAAAAAATTAACATATAATAAGGTACTGTGAAATTTGTCATTGTTTTTCCCATGCGTACTGTTATATTTCCTCAGACTCATTTTAATTCAAGCAATTTACAATTCCTTTGTGTGCGTGAGACTGTGTGTCTTCTTAAACTGTTCTCATACACAAGGTGATGTTATTGCCACTTACATTATCATTCATTTCTAAATTATATTTTCAAAATTTACTACAAACCTACATTTTTTTCCTTGTCCATATGCAGCTCCCGTTAGTTTTCCATAGTGCTATATTTCTCATCTGTTCTTAAGATATATACAGGATGTCTCATGGCTAGTAGCATACACTTTGGAGGAATCTTCTTTATTAAATTTTGAATATAACTTTTTTTTTTACACTTTTGGGTCGACAGTTACGGAGACATCAAGTTTGCATTTTTTTCTCTCTCAATATTTCTGACTTATTTTCTGTAAAATGTTGGGATCACTACAATAACTTATAAGGAATATTAAATATTATATACCAAATATTAAAATTTTATTCGCTTTAAGGGGGTATTCTAGTCTAGAGGCACGAATTTCGGGCGTTTTTTAGAGCTTTGTAAAAAAAAACAAATAATATTTTTGATATACATTTCTTTGTGATTCGTTTATTTATATTTTAAGAATACATTAAAAATAAAAAAAATAATAAAAAATTGAAAACTCAAAAAGTTATCGGCTGGTAAAGTGGGGGTCCAAAAAAAAAGGGATGTCCCGGCGGACATGGTTTCAACCCTTGTGATCATCTGAAATAAAAAATTCTAACGGATTCTTAATTAGTAAAGATGTCGCTATCGCCCCTACCTCGGAGAAATAATATATATATATTTTTTTAAAAAATGGCGGCCGTTTGAAAAAAAAAAACACATTTTTTCGCGTTTTTTTTAACATTTAAATTTTTTTTTTAATAGTAAAAATAAAATTTTTGACTTCATTGTGGTAGGGGCTATAGAGGGATGTATCGAGAAGGTTTACACAAAATTTTAAATAAATCGGTTTAGTAGAACTTGAGATATCATGTCCGCCAGCTTGAAAAATGTAATTTCTAGAAAAACGCATTTAAAGTTTTGAGTAAAGTTTCAGTATAGTATACTTGCATATTTTTAATCGGCGATTCCTGCTTCATATAATGGACCTTTCTCCACTTCAAAATGTTCATTCTCTGAAATTATTTCTTGTAGACGAGCGGCATTTGAAGCATCCGAAGCTCGGATTTCAGAGGGTTCTATCTAAACTTCGTCCCGTTTCCCAGCGAACGCATGGGCTTCTGGACCAATCGTGATTCCCACAACGTTTAGTATTTTTAGAATGGGTATAAAACCTTCATTAAAAATACTAACAGCGAGAAAAATAGCCATTTCAATGGTCCGCGTTCCTGCATTATGTGTTTCAGAGCAAAAGTCCATATTAAAGAATTCAACGATTTTTATATTTTGACGTATAACGAAAATGTTATGTTTTGCTTACATGTAGAACACAGAATTAATAATGATAGAGATGTAAAATTAGATAAAAATTCTAAAATGCAATAGCCGTAATTTTTTTCTTTTGTAACTTCTTCGACCCGATCTTTTCAATTTAGCTGCGGACGCACTAGTGAAACTTATTTCTTCTTCTACAGTATGTTGAATACCTCTAAATTGTCTTTTCGTCTTTCTATATGCACGCTTAGCACCATATGTATTTTGAACTGTTTTATTCATTTTACACAAAAACTATAATATTCACGCAAAATATTCGCAGAGAACGCACGTCAACGATGTTTAAAGATTGACTCGATACTAACCTGAACTAAATAGAAGAACGAAAAGATTTAAAAAAAATACGTTAATATGACCTTCAGTTAAATATAATTATTTGGGCATAGTATATAAGAAAGGTTTTATGAGGTAATCCATCCGCAGGTAGACGGCAACGTCGCTCTCTCTATTGTTCGATTTGGTCCGGTTACTTGCCGCGCCATCGAAATAGCTGTATCTCGGTAAATAATTGGAATTTTGAAAAATTCTTTTGAGGACATAATTCTGAATGTCTAAGCTTACTAAATATACAAAAAATTTTTTTTTGATTTTTTAAAATTTCTAGACTAGAATACCCCCTTAAATCAAATAAAATTACATAAACCTTTCAAATTTCTGCAATAATTTTGTTTGATTTTTATCAAAGCGAATAAATTTTTAATAATGTATATAAGTTACTTTAGTCCAAAATTTTACTGAAAAAAAATGCAAACTTTGATGTAGCTTATCTCCGTAACTGTTTTTCATTTCACCCAAAGTGTAAAGAATATTCTCTATTCAACGAACGAAGAAGACTCCCCCGAAGTTTTTGCTACTAGCCATGAAACACTAAATACATTAATATACTCGCTTCGTTGCACTGTCTTATCCTTAAAATTGTATTTGATCATTGGCTGGACATTTCTTGCTAATTCTTTCCAACTTTATTTTAAAAATCAAATATGCCAGATTTAAAAGTTTAAATTCCTGCTAGCTGACGTGCATACAGAGCTTTGAGCTTTTTGTTGGTTTAGTGGTTCAGATGCCCATCTAGTGACCTAGTGATTAGGCGTTCGAGCCCCGTTTTATATTATTAAGATAGTCCTATTTTCATAGCACACTTTTTTAGTTTAGTTTGAAAATACATAGCAGGAATTAATAAGAACAACATCTTATTGATCACATCAGGGGTTTCAGGAGAGTCAAACCAAGTGTAAAAAAATACTAATTTTCTATTCAATTGCACAGAACTTGATTTTTTAAAATTTTATTTCACATTAAGGGCCGGTTGTTTCAAGTTGGATTAAAGTAAGCGTTCTTTTAAAGCATAGATTTTTACGTTCTCCACCAATCAGACGATCCGTTTTCGTAAAAATCTGTGCTTTAATCGACCGCTTACTTTGATCGAACTTGAAACAACCGGGCCTAAGTGGTGAAGTGTTGATGGATATTTAATAATATTACCAAACATAAAGTGAGTGGGGTTTTGCAACATAACTTTTTAGTTGCTTTTCAAATGCAGGCATCGTTTTGGCTTTGTATTTTTTGATTAAATGTATTTGTTCTTTTTACATAAATTAATGTAATTAAACATTTAAAATTAGGAAACAATTAATTTACTCTACTATCTCTATGAGAGTCAGAGACTCGTGCATAGAGAAGTATTGCAGTTATTAAGTATGAATATGTATTAATCCAAGTAGTAAAAAAAATAAATTTGAAAGTCGGTCCACAATTGACAGAGAAATCGGTGAACATACATTAAAAAAAATACATACAGTGGAACATAGAACCTCCTCTTTTTTTTAAGTCAGTTAACAAAATAGAATTGAATATATATATAACAATGATTGTAAACAAAAAAATATTATATTATTAAGAGGCCTTAAATTCTGTTTTTATTTGGTGATAATATTTGGGTGGAAAGTGCAATTTTCAAACAGTTTCATGATCATATTATGTATCTAGTAGGTGGTTGCATATTGGAATAATCCAAGACTATGGTCCCGTTGTTCATACAACGAAAATAAGTATTTCACTATATAATTTAATGTCCTCTTAATTTAATCTAACTAAAATAATCGTAATCTAAATTAAACAAACCAAACCTAATAACCTAACCTAACCAAACCTAATAACCTCACCTAACCAAACCTAATAACCTCACCTAACCAAACCTAATAACCTAACCTAACCTCATATATTGCCTATGAAATGTCAAAATATGCAGTGCATTTCTCGAAACTTTAAAGTGTAATATCTTATTTAATACTTACTTTTTAAACGTAAATTATCTTTCATTTTGTTATTAGCACATTCAATAATATAGTGAAATAATCATTTTCATTGTATATGCAATGGGACCATTATCTTGGATTTAGCCAAATAATTTAATGCCAAGAAAACTAAAATGATTGGCTGTAGTTACAAATGTCAAAGTCGCACCAATTTTGTTAATTTTTTTCCCTAGCGTAATAAAGAGTCCTGATTACATAAATGATGTCAAATTTTGTCGCAAGCAAGTTTAAAAGCAGTTATTTTAAGTTTAAAAATGATACATTTTTGACACCTCAGGTCACAGATGCCCATACAAATTATATGTTTTTGCTGATTTATTCATAGAAAATTTCTTAGTAAGTTTGACGAATCAGCCTTTTCCCTTGAATTTTTACACGTATCTATGAATAAGTATTTTAATCATTGACTAATTGTCTATAGTTCGCGTATCGTGTAGATAAAATGGCTGATATATCAAACTTACTAAGGAAATCATTACGATTTTTAAATTGGAATAACTTCTTTTAAACTTGCTTGCGACAAAATTTTACATCATTTATGTAATCAGGACCCTTTATTACGCTGGGGAAAAAGAATACAAAATTGGTGCAATTTTGCAATTTGACATTGGTAACTTATTCCAAATGATTTTGGGTTGTGGTAAAATTAAATTTTGGTATGTTAAGTGTATCTCTAAATCTCGTAGATCGAAAATCGCTTATTGTATTTAATGTATTCTTAAATTAGGTTTAGGTATAGGTTATTTTATTTTTATTTTATTTATTAGAGGCTCTAACAGGATAATAGGTACATGATAAACTTATTATTTAACAATGCCTTCAGTTCTTCGGATCCTGTATTTTGTCTCGTTTTGCTAGAATTGTAATCTCGAGAATCTTATATAACTTCAGGATTGGAGTAGACATGATTCAGTTGATTATTTTATTGATTTGTATAATATTAGGTCCATACATATGAAATTGGAGTTTAGTATGGGAGGAACATAAAGCCGATTTTTTTTATTATAATATATTTATTTAATCAAAGTATGTACCATTGTTATCTATGCACTTTTGCCATCTCATAGGTAGTTTATCGATCCCTTTACTAAAAAACCATTCGGACGGGAATCAATAAAATCTTTGAAGGCGGTTTGGACTGCCCCATCGGAGTTGAATTTTTTCCTTTGCAAAAAGTTATCCAAATTTCGAAAAAAATGGTAATCTGTTGGTTCAAGGTCCGGAGAGTACGGTGGATGTCTTAGACATTCCAATTGAAGCTCTCTAATTTGGTAGCCGTCTGTTGTGCAGTATGTTGTCCTAGCGTTATTCATGAAGCACTTGGCCTAGAGCGATTAACCACCTCGGTTTGTTTAGTTAGCAGCTAGCTTTTGCCATCATGGTTTGCAGTTGCTGACAATAGGACTCTGCTGTAATCTGTCTGCCAAATTTAAGAAGCTGTAGTGAACGACACCAGCACTAGTCCACCAAACGCTCACAAGTAACTTTTTTGGAGTCAATTTTCGCTTGGGGCATGGTTTGGCTGGTTCGGCAGGGTTCAGCCATTGCGATGAGCGCTTCCGATTATCGTACAGGATCCACTTTTCATCACAGGTAATGATTCGATTTAAAATCCCTTCATTATTGTGCCGGTTGAGTAATGCAACGCAGCAGTCAACGCGCGTTTGTTGATTTGCTTCACTCAATTCGTGAGGTACCCACCTTTCAAGCTTTTTCACCTTACCAATTGGCTTCAAGTGGATTAAAACAGTTTTATCACTAATATCGCAGCCTGCAGCTAACTCGGATGTGGTTTGCGATGGTTCCGCTTCCACAATAGCCTTCAATTCTTCATTATCAACTTTGGTCTCCGGCCGTCCACGGAGCTTGTTCTGCAGGTCGAAATTTCCAGAACGAAAACGTTGGAACCAAAAACGCACTGTGTTTTCTTTTGCGGCAAAACCGTCGCCATACACATCATTAATCCTCGAGCTTTTCTTCTTCTGCAGCACTGGTGCCACGGTGGAACTTGTACTCGTAAATAACGCGATATTTCAAGTTTTTCATTTTGTAAACTGAGTGACGCAAAGAAAAAAACAATTGAGGAAAAAACAAATGAATGATAATTTTCAAAACACAAATACATGAGTAAATAGCTGTATAAATTTGGATTTGGAATTCCTAACCAAAGAGAAGATATTTGAGAT
>JADDOH010011690.1:0-11262 GCA_016648135.1 Agrypnia vestita
TTGCTACATTTTATAACATCGATTCATGTTTACATAAAATTCTAGGATTTTCTAAAAAGAAAAAATATTTGTAACACTTTTGTTTGAGTTTTTTGTCGTGTTTTAAGCTCAAATTTTAGTATATACGTTAGCTGTAACCCGTTTTCCTAAAGAATAAGTACTTTCTTATTTATAGCCGACACCCATGAAATAGTAATAACGACTTTTATCAAAATATTTGAATATTTTTTTACATTCCCCTGCCGGCAGTCATAAGCACTATTTTATATCTTAGCGATTGTGTATAAAACTAAACTCGATACTATCCGTCAATGAAAATACCACTCTAGCGACAACATTATTAAATAAGTTATATTATAAATACAACATACATCAAAATAAAATCAAGAATAAAATGAAAAAAATATATTCCGGTACTGGGAACCGAAGACGAGCCTCTTAGGTGAGACTGAGAGCCAGGTATCCTAGCTACTACACCATATCGGATATATCACTGGTGGAAAAGTGTTTATAAAGCCAGTGTAACTAAAAAAAATATATTGCCCGTTCTATAATCTTATTTATAGGTACGAATGGTTCACGTCTTTCATAAATATGTGTACATATTTTATTTTTGACGGATCACGCAGGCTCGACTATAGCAACATCGTTAAATTGCGGCCGGTTCGGGTTTGCTGGCCTGGAGTTCAAACCCCATCTCCGGCCGTTTAATTTAGTTTGTTTAGCGGTGAATTCGAAAGAAATGACGGACGTTACACGAAGTTATGGACACACAAACAGACAACGAAATTATTATAACTGGGAAATGTAGACGCTGTATCAGTATTATTTTCGAGAATGTAAATCAAAAGATCAAAGCATTTTCCAAGAAATCTTGATATCTTCGTTAGGATTTTGACGAGAAACGGTGAGTGTCTAAAGTAGTAGATTATTTTCAAATTCTTTCGGTTCGTTTAAAGTGAATTCCATTATACCGTATCCTCTTTGACTCCGAACTATGCGAGTTGACGTATTCAATTTGCTTACAAAGTTCACCAGTTTCAATCAAAACTCTGCAGACAGCGTGATACTTTGTGGACTAGAAAAAGCTGGATTTTTAGTTTCGAAATAACTTTCAAGAGTACACGCAAAACCGTTCTGATTTCTTACATTTGAGTCAATTCTTAATCTAACAGTATAATAAAAATCTACGAAAAATTTCCAAATAAATATACAAGCTATGACGTTATACTGTATACTTTGATCAGTATTAGGTTAATGTGTATTCGTTCTTCGAAATCATTTTTGTATTTTATTTATGAAATTACCTTTCATAATATAGAAATCTCAATATTTTTTTAACGAACACTTCAAAGAAAAATATTTTACTGATACGATCATGGAGTGCGCGTAGGTACTAGAGGATCTATTTTAATAAAATTGATCCACAGTTACCAATAATATCTAAACGCAATTATGTTTATTGCTTTAAGAAATTATTAAGAATTCATTATAACTGATTGAATTTTTCATAAAAAATTATGTTTCATAAAGTATGAATATCTCAATATTACTTTTTATAATTATAAATTAATATATATTTGTTTCAAATTTGGCTGGGCAGGTAGATACTTAGTTTGAATATTCTGTATAACAAAGTACGATCGTCTTTTCATTCAATTTTAAAAAGTACATTTTTTATGCTAAAAGCACTCAGTATTCATAAATAAAAATATTATTTAATTACTAATCCGCGGTTTTTGATACGCGGCTCGAATTACGAAAAGCAATAACTTCTCGGCAAATAATTTAGCGAGTGCCCCAAGGCGAGGCTGGTTTAATTTTGTGCCAACATTTTTTATTTTCAACTTTTCTTCGCCGTGGAAATACGTAGCAAGAGACAAGGGCAGAGTTAGATTTGTTTACATTTAAAGATTCAATTCGCTTAGTGTGCTTGCAGCCATATTATAAAAATATGTAATACATGTGTTAAATGATAAAACGAAAAACTATGAAATGAAAAACTAGAAGATTGAACACAATATAAATATGTGGGGAATAAAAATGAAAAGAGCAATATTAAAAAATGTTTTGAACGCAGTCACTGTGGATTACTAACTTAAAATGTACAGATTTCAAAAATTTTCCCCAAAATGTTTCATATAAATTTATAGGCACAATTATCACAAAGAAAATAATTTCGTAGTTTTCTGTCTGTCTGTCCGTAACTTCCTGTAACGTCCGTATTTGGCTCAAATTCACGGCTTAAAAAACGAGACTATAGCGTTTAATAGTGAAAAAGACCAGCGTTCAATAGTGAAAAAGTGTGATCCCAGACTAGCGAATATTTTAAGATGAGTGTAAAATGAGCCACAGACGAGTGATTATTGCGAAACTAGTTCGAATAACATAATATAGTTTCAGTTATGTTCATGTTCAGTGATTTTGGTGATAAATGAAAACTTAAATAAATTTCAAGTGATTCATTTCTGTGATGTTTTCTCTCTTGCGTTAGGAGGAAAACTTTGTAGGTATCGAGAACCCAGTCAAACTCGCTGCACTGCTTCAAAATACTTAATTGGTTTAACAAATAGTTCACGCGACAGTATTACGGCAACTGGTTACTGATATTGTCTCTTAAATTGTAGCACTCGCTCTCTCTACACCGTCTGTTTCATTAATTGATTCGGACAGACGTTCACTCAGATACGTTACAATGTCTCTCTCATCGCCGCGATCCCTTGACAATATATTGCTTTGAAGATTATTTATTTTTAATAAATAGCTTTTATATAGATAATTTAGATGTGTCATATTTTAGGGACACCGTGTTTTTAGCTTGTCAAATAAATGGCACAACGACAACAAGTAATAGATCACCGCCTGTCTGAGTAACTGGCCTCCATAAACAGGTACCATTACATCGATATAATTTGCGTATTACGCATAGTACTACGCCAACCCAACTGAATCCTCACCAGAGTCTATGTCTTCAGACGCACATAAAGATGTTACATTAATTTTGTTTCGAGATTTTTGGGTCTGCGCAGATGATATTCGAACGAACGAACATAAAAATATATGTTTTGGTTATTACGTTACAAGGAATATTCACACACACATACAGACACGCACCGTGGAGGAGAGCCATGAGGTGTATTGTAGGTTGTTTATTACGGTGTTTTGATCAAAAAGTGGAATATGAACTTTTAGTCGTAACGGAAAACGGGAAAAAACGGGAAACATTACGTAGGACAATTTCCTTTGCGTTTTTCTCGAGCTTCCATTTTACTCACTTGACGTCTCCGCGAGCGCTGAAGATAAATGGCGAAGGGGGATGAAATAATACGATTAAATTTAACGAGCCATATCGAATTATCTAAGTAGAATGATAAGATGAAATCAGGATACGCTCTGATTTGATAAGGCGCAGCGGCTCAACGGGTTTAATCCACCGCGTTTGATCACTGCGAGGGATTTCTGTTTTCTCTTCGTTTATATAAATATATTATATTTGAAGAGATAAATAAATAACAATAAAATCCCTTGTAACCGATACAAAATTTGTTTACTAAATAACTTGATTTGAACGATTGAAATTGGAAGTTTTTATAACGTTAATTTGAAAAAACTAACCCATAAAAACCAAGTTCTTACAATACTCCCTTTCTCATTTTCGGGTTTCGTGTCTACCAGATGCGTCGGAATCTCCATACAACTTACTAAGTTGTATGAAAAAACAATTAAAAATTTAAAAAATCCAAAATTATACTATAATTATTATTTTTTAACGAAAATTTTATTGATCTTCTTGATCGTCGCCACGAGTCTACTTGCAAAATTTCAGCTCGATTGGATCACGGGAAAAGGGTTAAATCGCTCCAAATTTTTTCATCAAGCAAGCAGACGCCACGAGTTAAAAGAAAGGAAGTAAAAAAATAGATATAATAGGTAAATATAGCAAATTAAGTGCCTTAATTGGTCGAGTGGTCGAGACACTCGAGCCTCGTTCTAGGAGATTAACATTTTAGTCCCACCTTCGCACACGTGTTTAGCTTTGTTTGAAAATATAGTAGCAAGAATATTGATATTAACGCGTGTCCCATGTACACCATTCCATTTATAATAATAATTAATATACACGAATTATGTATGTGCATGTGCAGCTGCACAATTGAGCATCAACTGTGACCTAATTATATGGATTAAAATATATTAATATATTTACCTGCTAAACTGCCGGCATAAAAATACGTGTTTTTAACCCATTATCTGTAAATGGTCCATATTGTCTCTTTTTAACGGGACCGATTGTTTTCCGCAGTAGGCAACATACTCCGATTCATACGTAGAAAAACGTATGAAATACGGTCATAATTCAATCGATTCATTTTTCAGAATATTTTGAGTATGTTAAAAATACTGGATTTTATCCCCAGAGGAACATCATCAATCAAGATATACATTAAAGATGTCTCACAGAGACGAAGCTATTTTTTATGTGGGAAACTAGATATCGAAGTCTTTTTGGGTATTCATAGCGCTTACAACCTATCATACGGCTGACTTCAATTTCCACAAAGTAACGTTCACCAATTCCACCCATGATCAAACCAGTACAGATGTCACCCTTGGTAAAAAAATACTTTTATTTTTATGGGAATGACAAATTTTTGACCACAAGGTGGCGGTAGTAAAAATACAACTCACATATGAAACAAGGTGTGCAAGTTAAACACATATACAACTTCCAAAAATTTGATAGTAATGGCAGTCTACAATAGTCGTTAGCCCTCTATAGGTATAGGTACGAAAAAACTGCCATACCTACTTTCTCATATAAAAAAATAGTTTTGTCTATATGAGAAATCTATACTTTATATCCTGGTTCATTTTCGCTCTCCTATAAAATTGATTTTGATTTAAGAAAATCTTATAAACTTTAAAAGTTATTTTGTCTATGAATTAAAAGAATGAGATTTAAAAAAAAGTAGTATCATATTATTTATTTTATTAATGAATGACGTTTCGATGAATTAACTAGAAAAATTCGATGCAGTTCTTGTTTAAAATATTTATTTATGTATTGTTGTTGCATAATTTTGTTACCAAGCAATGCAAACGTATAGAATCACGAATTGCAGATGAACGTAAGGCTAAAATAATATTTTTTCATAACATAATTTTTCATAAAATAATTGTTTAACGTCCCATGACTTTGAAAGCACCGGAATGAAAATATTTAATATATTAATTCCAAATCGATTGGGTGCGGCAAATACGTTCAATAAAGATATATCAACCCAACCGAAAGAAGATGGCTTTAGTAATCGGAAAGATCTTAAAGTGAAGTAATACATTTATCTTCAAATACATTGATATGCGAACATTTGGTACATATTAAGAAGTTTTTTGGATTACAAAGAATTCAAAATTTAGGGTTCAAATTTATTTTAATAATTATAAATTTGACTTTGAACTATGTCTGTCTGTCTCACTAGAGTATTCGGTAGTGAAGTGGGTCTAGGTTGAGTAGACTTTAAATAAGTTTTTTGTTTCTTTTTATTAGTGAAGTTTTACATATATTATACCTATCATGATTAACTTTGATGAATTTTTAAAATTTTTTACAGTACCATGAAAGTATGAACTTGTTTATGGAACAGGAGAATGTCACAAATGTGGTAACTGTATTTAATAAATATATGACACGTACGTGCATGGTGCATCAGTGATTCCTTTTAATAGGGTAGGTAAGTATAATTAAGATGATGGTCAGAGTGTTATTAAAATCCAGATAGATAGATGCGACGATTGAAAATTTAATAGTATTGGAGCATATTTGAACTAATACGTGCATACATTTCAAGCTGAGAGAATAGAGGCTGAAACAATAGATCCTAGATATAAGTTGGGTTTTGGGAAGGTAACATATATATCTGCCTGTGTACTTTGGTGTGAAGATAGGCACTGCAGGGTTAAGATGGGCAAGATGGAAGATGGGCTAAAAAAGTGATTAGATTAAATTAATTGCCCTGGCGATGGTGATGGCAGATGGTGATTAAAACTAATTAGATCATCCTGTCTATTCACCTGACATAGCTCCTTGTTTTCTGAATATTTCCATTACTAACTGCGTTAAAGGGACGAAGGTTCCAGAACAGAATGTGAAACAAGTACTTAACATTACCCCGGAAAATGAATTCCAGGCCTGGTTACAGGAATGGGAACGCCGTCATAACAAAATCAGGCAAAATAGACATTGAGGATTAAATAACACGCAGGTGTCTAAAGCATTTAATGTTAAGGTAATTTATTAAATGATAACAATTCCCGGTCTAACTATATTATGTACTGACATTTTTTTAATAATATGTTGTCTAACATGCTGTTAAACAGGTTCGATCCAAAGTATCTAAATTTTTTACCCGCAAGTATTGTTTATTCTTTTTTGGATGGGATTTGAAGATTGTTTAGTTTTTGTGCGAGGTAATTTTTTTGAGTTTTTTTAAAGTGTATGATTGTTTTTGTATACAAAAACGTATTACGAATACGTAATAGTTTTAAAATAAAATTGTCCCATATTAAAATCACAGGAATTATTAAATATTTCATTTGACTTTGTTGTGGTAGGGATTTTAAAATATAATATGAATCTATGCCTCCATAGATTAAAACTTTCTGATTCGAAATATTATTCATAAATTCAGTTAAATAAATAAAATAAAAATTACCTTTACGAAGAACCGAGCCTCTAAATGAGTTGTGAAAACAGCAGTTTACAAAAAACTGAAGTTCTTTATTAATTTTACAAAATTACAAATTGGATAATTTAAATATAAGTACCTATTACAATAGGATGACGAGAATGTACACATATAAAGTACTTATACCAAAATACATTAAATTCTAACACAAGCAAAATTATTCACATTAGAGAAATAGCGTGCTTGAAAAGTAAGTGAGGCTATGAGAATCGATATGTGATATCTCAAAAATATTTTTGATTTCAAAGAACATTTGAGAAGTCTGGTGTATATTAAAACACAATGTACAAGTGAGAGTAAATAAAATGTTACATTATTTTCTATCGTGTTATCTCTGACGCTATTTTGGTGACATATTTTACTGAGGTGCACATATTGATTAAACGTATTTGTATATAAATGTATCCAAATTTTTAATATTAACGAATTTGAAAATTCTGAAGAAATCCCTTTTTAATAATGGTTTTACACAAAATCGTTTATTTTTACTTTACTACTGGTTGGCCCGGCTTCGCTCGGGACCATAATTCGTTAACGTCTTTTTTGTTGTGTTAACGTTAATTGTGTTAACGTCTTTTTTGCTGGTTTCGGCACCTGTGATTGATTGCCTTACTGGACTGTCTTTGCTTTGCCAAAATATCAACAGATATTTCAGCGCACAATCATAAACCTCTAGAGAGAACTTTCAAAAACTTTCTAGAGCATTCCGAAATCTTATAGAACTTCCTGGAATCTTCTAGAACTCTCCCTTTCCAGAACCTTCTAAAGTATTATTATTATTTTTGGAACCTCTAGACTCACTTCCCCACTCAGTTAGGAACCTTAAAGAACTTTCTGATAGCTTGTAGAACTTTTTCCTTCCAGAAATTTTTAGAGCATTCTCGAACCCTCTAGAACTTTCCGGAACGTTTAAAACTCGCTGACACATTCTGAAACTCAGTTTGGAACCTTATAGAACTTTCTCCATCCAGAACTTTCTAGAGCATTCTGGAACCTTCTCTTAATCTTCTGGAAACTTCTAGACTCACCGATGAACTCAGCCACTTGGTTTGGAACATTATAAACCTTTTTAAACTTTCTCCTTCCAGAACCTTCTAAACCTAAATTCGAGAAACTTAATGAACGTTCTGGAACTTTCTGGACTCACCGACGAACTCAGCCACTCGGTTTGGAACCTTATAAAACCTTTTTTAACTTTCTCCATAACCTTCTAAAGCATTCGAGAACCTTAATGAATGTTCTGGAACTCTCTAGACTGACATACTTCGCCATTCAGTTTGGAACCTTATAGAACTTTTAAGAATATACTAGAACGTTCTCTTTCCAGAAATTTTTAGAGCTTCACCGAACATTCTGGAACCTTCTAGACTCACAGATATACTCCGCCACACTGTTTGGAACGTTAGAGATCTTTCGGGAATCTTCTACAGCGTTCTCCTTCCAGAACATTCAAGAACTTAATTGAACGTTTTAGAACCTTCTTGAACTTTGTCGTTTTAGAATCTTCTAAAACATTCGATAATCTTCATGAATGTTCTGGAACCTTCTAGACTCACAGCCACTCTCCGCTACACTGTTTAGAACGTAAGAGAACATTCTTTAGAAGAATAAAGAATCTTCTACAACGTTCTCTTTCCAGAACATTCTAGAACTTTATCAATCGTTCTGGATAGAGTCACATTGTCTGGAACCTTATGGAACTTTCATTAATCTTCTAGAATCTTTCCAGGACTTTCTAGAGCTTTATCGAACGTTCTGCAATCTTCTAGTCTAGCTGACACACTCCGCACTAAATTTAGAATCTTATAGATTTTTTGAGAATATTCTAGAATGTTCTCCTTCCAGATCTTTCTACAGCTTTATCGAACGTTCTGAAATCTTCTAGACTCACCGACACATTTCGCCAGTCAGTTTGGAACCTTATAGAACCTTCTCAAACGTTTTTTTTCCAGAACCTTCTAAATCATTCGGGAAACATCATGAACTTTCTGTTCTAGACCCACCGACACACCTTGTCACTCAGTTTGTGACCTTTTAGAACTTTCGGGAATCTTTTAGAACCATTTCCTTCCAGAATTTTCTAAAGCATTATCCAACATTCTAGAATCATCTAGACTCACCGGCACACTCCGCTACTAACCTTATAGAACTTTTAATAATCTTCTAGAACGCTCTTCTTCCAGAACTTTCTAGAGCTTAATCGAACATTATTTAACCTTTTAGGCTCACAGACACACTCCGCCATACTGTTTGGAACGTTAAATAACTTTCGTGAATTTTCTAGGATGTTCTCCATCTAGAACATTCTTGAACTTTATCAAACAGTCTTATAGAATCACAGACACGCTCTGCCACCAGCATTTCATAGACCTTTATCAAACGTTCTGGAATCTCCTCGACTCACCTCTTAGTTTGGAGCCTTATAGAATTTTCGGGAATCTTCTAGAACTTTCCCCTTCCAAAACTTTCTAGAACTTTACTGGACATTCTGAAACATTCTTGACTCACCGGCACTCTTCGCCACTTAGTTTGGAACCTTATAGAATTTTTGGGAATTTTCTAGAACGTTCTCCTTCCAAAAATTTCTAGAGCGGATTTTTCCGGAACCTTCTAGACTTACCGACACAATTGGCGGGCCCATTCTGGAACAATCGGAAGTATTTGCGGCCTTCCCATAACAAAACAATGTGCTAGAATGCACATTTTCCTCACCTACTCCCACCCACGCTCAGCCACCCCCACCAAGCTAGGACATTTTAAATGGGACACCAAGGGCTATCCACCACCATAACCACCAGGGAGTGGTAGTATCTAGTTGTGAAGAAAACTTGGCGGATAGGGAAACACGGGTTTCTTTATATATATATATATATATATATATATATATATTATATTGATTAATACTGTTACTGCAATATTTATTTCGATCTTTTTGAAGAAGAAATAAAATAATTTAAGATTTTAATTACCAAAGAATAGAATATTACCCATATTTTTTGTTTCTTTAGTATCTACCTACATCAAGAGAGAGAGAACAATATTTAAGAATACATACTGCCTTACACCAATATGAAATAAAAAAATTTGCTCTTATGACATTTTAAAATATTACATTTTCTGAATTTGAACTGTCCGAATTGCTAATCTGATTTTATTTATTTATTAATATTTAAGATTACATAATATTTTACATACATGATACACATTATTTAATTTTGATAGATTTTTTTTAAAAATATTTTACAGTCCTATGAAAGTATAAACTTTTGTATGGAACCGGAGAATATCACAAGTGTATTAAGAATAACTATTTTTACATGCAAAAAAATATTTTTAGAAATATTTAAAGATGATAACGTCTACGTCTATTTTGGTCTTGAACTCTATTTATGTTTTTTTGATTGATAGTTTCTTTGTGTATTTGTAATATTGAATTGGTTTTATATATTCTATCTAAATTGGGACCTTGAATTCTTTGAACAGTAATTCCGTAGGATATGTTATCTTAATTTTATATATATATTAGAATATAAAATTATTTTGAATTATTAATTATTATTAAAATTATTTTTATGATCAATTTTCGTATAATTTTTAATGTCTGCAGGATGTTTTTATACGTTCCTCCCCAGCCAATTACACCATATTGAATTAAATTGTTAATATGATTGCATTAATATTTCTAAATGTACTGTTTATCAAAAATGCTAATCTGCGAATGAATTTTTATTGTAAAATCGTGTATCATTAATTTTTTTTCGATCTTAATAATTATAAATTTAATAACATTTTTAAATACAGCTAAATTACCAAATTTAATTTATTAAAATTATGATAAATAAAATAATTTCAGATCAGGTAGATTTCTTTGCGCGTAGAAAATTTTTTTTACTTTTTTTATTTTTAAGTTTTTAAACCGCAACAAGCATGGTTTTGAGGTCTCCTGGTCATGATCGATGTAAATCTGTTGAGGCTTTGGAGGCCGAGGAGGAGAGGAAACTAACTTAGAAAATATATTTATTACTTCTTTCAGGGAGTTGGCTTCAAATTATGGAATTGACTTTAATTAATAAGTAAACATGCATAGAAAGGGGACGGTAACTAATTAATAGGTAATATGGAAAACATCATTTTATTTTATAGACATATTTCTTATTAAGAAGGTATTATATTTGAATGATTTTTAATACTATCATATTTCAATGATGGTATTCCGAGCGTCTTCATATTTTGAAACTAAATAAGAAAAATGTTTTTTTAAGACTCTGTTCGTAAAATCCCATCATAAAAAGTAAGCTTCTTTTGAAGCTGCCTAAGTGCCCAAATCCGGGTGAAATGAAGACCAATATTTATTGTCTTGGTTCAAAATTATTTTATAATCCAACATTAAAATTTTTTATAAATATGTAATGGAGAACATAATGTACCTACTTAAAATAAATTAAAATCTATTTATTTTAATAAACCATTTTTTTACTATCTAAAAAAGTAGTGATCAGGCAAGATGTTGGATATG
>JADDOH010011691.1:0-23372 GCA_016648135.1 Agrypnia vestita
AAACAGATTTTAGTTACATATTATTATGGAATCTTCCACCGATACTGTTTGTTTTATGAAAATATTTCTTTCTGGTTTATACATTTTGGAGACATTAAATACAAATAACAATATTCTTATATATTACAACCCCTCCGCAAACCATGTATGTTGTGCTCTTTTTTTACATATTTTACACGGGTAATCTTCGAAAAAACATATTCAACATATGAGGGGTATAAGAGTAAAGGCAGCAATATCTCAATGAGGTGTTTCTGAGATGAAAATAAAAAACTTTCAAAACTCAAGGAAATTTATCTGGAATCTATAAAACCTACACCTTGAAATTTAGTTTTTAAAAACAATTATCATCTTAGTTTTTCTTTTATATACGTATATAAATAAATATTTAACTTTTTGATATAGATGTTGCTGCGTTTGGTACTATATAGTGGACATTGATGCTTTTCATGTTGACATAATTTGATATTGCTGTCTTTGTTAAGATGTTTCGGTCCAAAATTTACATCAAACATCACTATTGTATTATTTTGTCACGCGACACATCCTTGCTGCTTTTACAATTAATTATAATTATGAAAGGGATAGAGCTTTATTTCCTATAAAATCTCGAAATCTCGAAATTCTAAATTAGTAATCCACGGTGACTGCATTCAAAAGCTTTTTGTAAAACTTTTTGGATATTGCTGCTTTTGCTTTTATATTTTTCATATGTAAATATTCATATAAAAAAATAACTCGACAAACATCTATTCTGATACCACTATCAATGTGGACTTTACAATAGGTCGTAAGCCCTATGAACACCGAAAAATACTTCCCTACCTACTTTCCCATATAAAAAATAGCTTAGTTTGTATGAGACATCTATAATATATATCTTGATTAAAAAAATATTATTTATTTATTTATTAAATTCTTGTTTTGATTTTATCTTTTATATTTATTTTTTGGTTTATTTTATCTTACCTTATTTATCTGGTGTATTGGTTTAATTATCTTTATTTTAAATGTCTCTAATTGTTACTGTTTGCTTGTGTACTAATCATTGTTTATATATATTGTTCACTTTATATTGTTACATTTTATATTTTATATTGTTCATTTATGTTCTATAATTATTATTATTTTTAATTATTCAGTGTGTTTAATGTTAGGTATATGAAAATTCTTTTAATTTTTATGTACTGTAATGAATAAATAATAATTAGGGTTGAATTATAAATGAACCATATTCTTCTCTCATTTAAATTTATTCTGCATTCAGTCACCATTCATTATTTTTCTACAGTATTTGTGGATTAACAAAAAATAATATTGCCTTTGGTATCGGTTTTATAAAACAGAATTTTCCCTTTTAATCATACTGAAAGAGGTATTTTTTCGCACACAATTTGCTAGATGGAAAATATTTCTATAGAACTGCCTAACGTAATTATACATCGCGCTGGCAAAAACAAAACAAGTAAATAATATTACGTAGGCGGTGCACGTTTCCGAGTTAAAGCGAGGCTAAATATGAAAATTGCCCGACTTTTGCCACATTCGATACAAAAAAAATACGAAACATTAATTATTTAGCACTCGCGTACGATTTTCGGAAAGCTCAAGTGTTTCTAATGGAGAAATAATATATAAAACTTTCATTGAAAAGTTTGCGAGTAAATAAAAACGGTTTTTATTTTGCGCTTTGCAAACAATTTTTGTTTGGAATTCGTGTATAAAAATGTAACACATTGTGCGATGCGAATTTAACCCTAATAAAACAAGCACAATTCTCAAAAAGGAGAAAAACGATAATCAACTGACATTACTGGATATTATACTAAAATTAGTAGATGAATATAATGATCTTATTAAAATTCTCACGGGACGCGCTTTCAGAGAATAATAAAAACATTAAAATGTTTAAAAATTTTCACACACACATACATATTATTGCACTTTTTCTTAATTCACCTTAATTAACGCTGTTTCCATTGCTTTGATCACTTTCTAGCAAATTTCGTTAAATATTCGCACTTTCGCTGGAGTGCACATGCTTGTCACATTGTTCTGCGCTTCATTTAAAATATGGTTATATTTATAGATAAAACAACCTTCTAGATTCTTCGAGACTCTTGTGGAACTTTCCAGAGATTACGAGAGACTTGTGGAGAATTTTAGATGTTTTCAAAGTGTTGTTGTCAGTATAACATCTCGTGACAACATATTTACCTTACTGGAGCACATTCGATCATCTGAATATAAATTAAAAAATAATCTTCAATTTGGTTCTCAACAAAGGTCCAAAAACTCATAGTATTGCAAAGAGGTAGGATAATACTACGTAGCATACATAAAAACAAAAATGGAACTTGTGAATAATAAGGCAGACAAGAAATGTTGACGTATTAGAAAGCGTCAAGAAAATTAAACGGCACAGAGGCGCTTGGACCGAAGGAAAATCGCTGGACGAATGCAGTCATCCTTCGGCACTCGAGGAAGATTATAACAGTGGATAGGGAAAAGTAGACAATTGGGGGGCATCCAGCTGTGGATAGAAGGCATTCGATAATAATGAAATGAGCACAAAAATAATATACTAAAATAATAGGCATGCGCCAATTGGATACAAGAGTATAAGATGAGTATAATATAAGATGACGCCTATCAGGGAAGAAAGCAAAATACCTGCGCGCATGAGCGGTCGACCTTCTTTACTGAATCCTGTCATTAAGATAACAACTGTAAATTATTGTGAATACTTTATTTAATAAATATCGATTATAATCAATGTTTTATTGTCACGTGAGATACTTGCAAGTCATCTGTCATCATTAGATAAGGCGCATCTTACTTATGAACGCATCTGAATTACATCAATTTATCGACATAAAAAAAATCGCATCTTAATTGACAACAACACATACAGAATGCGAGCAGAACATGTCCAACAATATTTTAATAATATAATTGAAAGAATACAGGAATCAACAGCCGAGAGGTTTTGTATGACTCTTTGAAAAAATATATTTCCCTCTCATTTGCACTACTATTGGGACCATGTAAAGGAAAAAAAAAACAGATGATAACAGAATGAGATGATCATACCAAAGTTAATCCCGGTTCCTGTAATCCAAAATGAGTTAAAATTAGTTTTAAAATTATTTATACTACTCAGAATTAATAAACAGTTGTTTGTCTGTTCAGAAGCAGAAGCATTTGATTGAAATACCCAAGTTCCGATTGCTTCGACATTTAATGAAAGCGCGAAACAATGTTCCTGTCATATCGGACGCCAAATTATCGGGAGCACGCTTAAAACTTGCCCCGGTATCCAGATACCCCCATCTCCTCGAGGGGATGCTGCTCATCTTACTTCGAGTTCAAGTACGTCTCGGTAAATAATTTCTATCTTAGTTGCGTTCTGTATTCCCAAAGCAGCAAACTGCACTCAGTAGGAATTGAATATTAAATATTGATTCCAAAATACACAGCGGACTAAACTTTATACTGCATGAGATGTGAAATGTCAAAATGTTGAGAACTGTGCAATATTCAAGCTGCAATGTCGTTTCGTTCAAGAAATTTGTAAACATTCACATATTGTACAAAACTATTTTAAATATGTTCTTATAACAAATAAAACTATATTTTTGACCAGTGGCATGCATGGATTTGTAAACCAAATGTCTTCATAACAAATGTTTATACTTATATATCAACGAAATTTGTTTTCAGCGTCAATATTATGTTGCAAACACAGATTAGAGTAAAATATTTTGGAGTCTATACTTCGATATTTAATTTTTAGTTTACGTTATAACCTGATGAAAGGACTATTGACCCTGAAATATGTCGGTATTTTCAACAAATTCGTGTTGAAAACAAAGTAATTATGTTCTTAATTATATTACTATGCAGATTGAAATTTGCATTTCAAAATATTTTTTTAATTAAAATTAAAATTTTTATGTGTATAAGTTAATAAATACACAATTCGTACCCAATATAAGCTACGGTGAGTAGTAAAATTGTGACTCATATATTATGTAATGAGCATTTAAAGTAGGTTTGATTGATTACATTTGTAACAGTAGAAAATGATTTATTCTGTAGATTATGATATTAAAATGTCAAAAAAAATAAATAAAAATACTGCGTAGAATTTTCCTTCTGTGTAATAGACGTAGTCCATAATAATTTAGAGAACAACAAAAATATTTGTTGAATTTACTTGAAAATCTTCAAGCATACTAACTTTTAATTTATCTTAAATAAGTGAAGAGAGAGGATAAAGCGTCAGTCCAGATATACTACTCTTATTTTGCTTACTTTTATACATCTTTTCATTCCGTTCTTCAATATCTGGTTAACCTGATATTTACTGTTCCTGTTGCCTTCAACACTCGCCCAAACTATCTCACCGAATATTTCTCAATACTATCCACGATACTATTGTGATGGTCGGAAGCTACCGCGGACTTAAAATCGCAACGCAGCAACTGTTTCGGCCAATCAGGTGCAAGATACGGGTAACGCGCCCGTGCTGCCCCCCGTAGGTTACGGTAACGACTACGAGTGTTATGTCACAATCAAGTAATATACCTGTTCAAGTTATATAATACACGACAACCCTCTACAAGTATGATACTAACCGTTCGCAAACCAAACTGTAATAATTGTTTAACTAGTCCGCAACATCAAACAGTGAGTATTACTCACATCCCGTGCTGACCTGCTCTATCTTATTAGCATTGTTGAACTCATTCCTTCATTCGCGACCACGCATACTGAACATGGAAGAATTCTTACGGTCGGGTGGGGTCTCTTTTAAAAAAGTCTCCTTTAACAACGATGGCGTCGGGAATCTTCCAACAATGTGGTACCCGTCAAATTATTTTACAAACAGATTCATGTATGTACTTAATTTTGGTTCGAAAAATCCGATTTTTATAATAAAAATTAAATAATCGGATTTTTTGATATATATCCGATATATATCAAAAATTGGATATATATCCAAACTTTTTTTTTCTCCTTTTTTGCACACGTCGATTGATACAAATTCGAAATATTAGGAAATTTTTATTTTTATTTGAATATAAATTATTATTTATTAAATAAATGAATTGCATACTGAAAAAAGCTTATATATTATGCAATTATTATATATAAGTTATAAATTTGCTCTTTCTAATGTAGTGTTCGGGTGTTTGTTCTCTGTGTGAAATAAAAAACGGATTAAATGAAACTAATGAAACTATGGAATAACCGTAGCACTTTTTAAAATACAACTAGCGCCATCTAGTAACGACCGCAGATATTAAAAAAACAACCTGTAGCATTTTTTAAAATATAACTAGCGCCATCTATTACATTTGCAGAAAGTTTTCTTGAATATGTATCAAAAATAAAAATCGGGCCATAAATATCGTGATATATATCATGATATATATCCGCAGATATATATCCTCGAACCCTGACTTAATCATAATTTTTTATCATATATTTTTGTTCAAGTTATGCGTGAAATATTTCAATTATTTCTAAAATACAAAATGTAAAGTCGTTAAAATTCAGAAATTATTATTATTCGTCAAATAGAATAAAAAAAGTATTATCAAAACCTGAAAAGAAAAAATTAATCTTCAGATATGAATTTTTATGAATGTGCTTTTAATTCAATTGGATTCATTCATTCATAAAAGTATCCCAATGACAAATAGGACAGTGATAATTTACAATTCATTCCGTCAGCTAGCCTACCACAAACACGTTTTCACCTAGTTCGCCAGTTGTCGTGTCAGGTAGACTTTTCACACATGCGCAACTTTACGAAGTCAAAATGTACTTATTTTAATAGTGGAAAAGGTCAGGACCATAATTTCCGACTCAAAACGATTTAGTGGGACATCGGGGTAGCAACGGAAAGCCAAAAAAGAGTAGAGTTCTGGTCCAGCTGGGTTGGGAGGAATCCCTTTGCATAGTTACCGCTCAAATAATTTAAACTTTGCGTCCGAAACTTTCGGTGCAGCATAGCTTGATGCATTTCATATTATACGTGAGGAAAATGATAAATGAAACATTATGGTGTTTTATATATTTAGTTGTAAAGATTGTATTGACTTTTAAAATGAAATTTTAATATCAAGGTCAAAAATCACTTAAAATAATCTTATTTTATTCAGAATTTTCAAAAAATTTATTGGAAGATGAACACAATTTTGAAAAAAAAATAGGTAGGTATATAAATATTCTTTTATAATTTTCGTTTTAATAGGATATTCGGATTCAGATGCGGAATTTTTAGTAATATTAAGGATATAGAATGTGAAAAGGAACGTGAGAGAGGGAAAAATAAACAGAATAAAACGTAAATAACCTACTAAATTTTACCTCCAGTCTAATTAATGATATATAATTTACCATTTCTTTTCATTATACTGTGTCTCATTTATTATTTTCATATTTATACTGAAGTAGTGAAAATATTTTTTAGATAATAAATTTTGTAAAAAACGATAAACATTTTATGTTTGTTAATAATCATATTCAAATATTAGTTATTAATCACCCAGATGATTTCCGATGCTGGCTGGATAAATATATTTACTAATGATTAAATAAACACCTGCAATTAAAATACAATTTTATTTGATAATGTGTGGATGTTCTTACAATGGGATTGGTGAACGTTGCATTTTGTAGAGTGATCACTTAAGCCAGCTCAGTCTTGGGTCATCGTTAATAAGACTTCCAAACACGTTTTTTGTAAGACGTCTATAATTTATTTTAATTGAAATATTAATCCCTTAGTAAAAAAATCCAGTAATTGTGTTTTCAGAATATGCATATAAAATATTGAAAATGATTTAAATTAAACATTGAGAAATAATGAAAGCTTTAATTATATCAATATTACATATCGGCATAAAAATAAAAAGATAAACAGAGTAAATGGAGGTGATACTAATGTTTAAGAACTAAATTAAGAGTAAAGTTTTTATGAAATTATTCATTATGCATATTATCAAAATTTATAATTTACTTATGCAATCCATCACATAGGTCGCAAAAATAAAATTAATAAAGAATCATTAACGTTTCGCGAGTTATTCAGAATTTCCCTAATTAATACTTAAATAAGATGGAGAAGCAAAGTTGCTGATGCCATAACCGTGTTGATTAAAACTGATGTGGCAACAGATAGGACATATCGCTAGAGAGTGACACCAGATGGGTGTTACGAATATTGAAGAGCAGGCCAAGGCTACCAGAGAGATGGACCGATGACATTATATAGATTAATGGTGGCGACTGGATGCGGAGGAGTTAAGAGAAAGACGAGTGGAGGAAGTTGGAAAATACCCATATTCAGCAGCGCCAACGGGGAGAAAAAGGTGTGGGAATGTCCAAATTTTTCAGTTACATGGCCGCATGGCATGTCGTAAATAATGACCAAAACAAAAATGTACTACACGGCCAATATTATGCAATTTTTACGTTTAGCTAGAGATATGACATATGCATGATGACAGATTTTGAAATAATATTCTACTCGTGTATTATAGGTACACGTCTACTATTATCGAAAATGATATTATTTCAGTAATAAACTAAGTTTTTACGCAAATATTGCATTTTCTACATATTTTTAATTTCGCGCAAAAACGCGCGCAGCTGTCATTTCCTTTACGTGACGTCAAGCCTCAGTAAGCATTGCATTGTGTCTATGGCAACGGTTCAAAGACACGGTGATGGGTATTGAGGCGTGACGTCATGCGTTCTGACCGGTATTTCGGTTAAAATGGCGGATTGCACAATTTTGTACTTTTATTTTATTGAAAATCTTATTATAAAATGTGTATATTAAAACTGGATCATTTTTTAGAATCCTTTCAAAATATTTTCTTCACTAAAATTACTTATTCTTTAATTCTTTAATACTGTCATCACGCCTATTGTCTCACGAAAATAATAAAAGTATTATTAAAAAACTTGTTTCTAAGTCTCCTAAGAAGAAAAGGCTGGTATCGTTTGAGGCCTGTCAGTTTAGTGTGTTTTTTTACCGCAAGCGGTGCCTTATGTTTAACGATTCAAGTTTCCCTACTGTCCTTGATTAGCGGAGATGCTGAAATGGTAATTTTCTTCAGACAAAAGAGCGAAGATTGACTAAACAAAATAGAGTGCCAATAACAATTGAAGAACCAATGATACAGAGATGATAATGTTAATGAATTTCCCTCCGCAGCCGGTTAGTTGTGACAATGGACGACCGAAATTAAGCCCATGTTTCGCGAAAAGAGCGGGACAATCAACTCGGCGGGCGGATGAACTTTTTAATTGAATTTTCAATGCTGTGTGCTTTCATTTTGGTGGGAAAAATAATTTGATTCGGCGACTTTAGCAAAATACAGATAGATCGCCGGAGGCTTAATGTCTGAATGAACGATTTATAGGCTGTGGGGGTTTTAAAACGGTGAATAATTTTTAACGGGGCATAAATAACAAACATTCTGTTTGAAATTGGACCAAACAGAGGCGCAGTACGCGAACAGGCAAGTGTCGTTGAATGGGTCGATCCCGGGATTTATTGCGCGTTTCAATCAAAACACCCAATCGGGAATAACGCCTATTATATCATAGCTTTTAAAAGTATTATTTTTTAATGAAAAGTGTATTTCTTAATTTAATATAATATTGCAGAATGTCAGGTAACTTAATAAAAACCACTACCAGATTTAAGGTCTACCGGTTTCGAGACGTACCCGTTTCTTCGTCGGGACCAACATTACACTACTATATTCACAACACTACACACCCCAACCATAGTATTGTTAAACTTCTATTAAATCTAAAAATCTATCTAAAATCTAATAAAATCTAAAAATCTTCTAAAAATCTATCTGAATATTGATCACATGCGTATTAATCTTGTCAGAGACAAACATCCACTGATTAGCTTACTGCACATTCAGGAATCTACCGGGTGAGAGTGAGAGGGGGCGGGGTCTAAAGTAGGTGTTACCAAATCTTTTGTGAAAGTTGAGTTAAACAATGGGCTAATAAGTTAATAAAGCACCTTTAATTAATAACCAAATCAATTTTCCATATAGCCCTTTGTAAAAGTTTAACAATACTATGGTTGGTATGTATAGTGTTGTGAGTATAGTAGCGTAGTGTTGGTCCTGACAAAGAGACGGGTACGTCTCAAAACCGGTAGACCTTAAATCTGGTAGTGGTTTTTACTAAGTTAACTAAAATTCTGTTATAATGTCTAATCACAAAGTTAATGCTTTAAATATTAATAATATAATATAATATTGATTAAAGATTATTGCTTCAAAATCAATTTGCATAGTTATACGCCTAACGAAAATATTAAATCAGGGTCATTTTTCTCATGCTTCGGTCGCAAAAGTAAACTACGTTTAAGATAAGTATGTTTTGATAAGTAAACGAATTTATTGGTAAAGTTATAGCATGGGTATTTAAGCATATGTTCACAACACAAGATGCTTTCATTAAGCATTCAAACTCATTAATTGAGACTACTTTAAAAATGTTATCTTACACCTTTATATTTGTTACGAATAATGTAATATTTTTTGCTACCTTTGAATACAATTAACTAAAAGAAAATCATAAAATTTATTAAGTGAAGAATGGTGGTTAACACGACTGTGTTTAGCTCGCATCGTCATTATCATCACGTAGTAATTAAGTTTTGAAATATCGTATCCATCTTCTTTTTCGGCGGCTTCTTTGGATTCCAAGTTCCGTAACTATAGTCAAAATAGAGTGCCACTCATTACTTGAAACCAGTTTTTTTGATCCACTCTGCTGGGCATTTTCTCACCTATTTCAGGGCTGTCCTCACATTGTTTGCCCATTTTCATTATGGATTTTTCCGCGGTATCGATCCTGTTGGCTTGTGTATGAAGGCTTAGTGCATGTTACGCGACTTATCGGCTCTCGTTATGTGTTCCTCCCACTATAATCTTCATGATTTCTCTTTTCTGACGATATCTAGGGCAATGTATCATTTACAAAGTTCCATGCTTTATTAATCAGTTATGGTATTTCGTATTTGCGTATATTGCGTGAGACATTATTTAGGGAAAATATCGCTTATACTCTGAGAGGCTAAACTTCTTATCCGTATAGAGCTGACTCAACACAATTTCAGTGTAGTGCATACTTGACCCAATTTAGTGTTGCAAAAGTGTTTTATCGACAAAAATATTATACGTATTGGGGTCGACTAATGTTTTGTTGTGATGATAATACTACTGAGTCGAGTCAAAGAGTGGGTAATTAGATAAAGATCACGATACCACAACTTAAGACTTTATAAAGCTTGTTGGGCTTGTGGTTAGGACTCTCGCCTCGTGATCCAAAGGTCGCGGGTTCGAACCTCACTCCAGACCAGCAAGTTAGTCCTATATTCATAGGACGAGCATTTAGCTTAGTTTGAAAATAGTAAGAATATTGATGTCATACATATTCCGTGTTCGCATCTCTATTTAAAAAAAGCGTGAGGCCGTACAAAGATGAGCAGGAGCATAGCAGATTAGATCACCTCATCATCAAGTCTCCACAGGAGGCCGACCGCCAGCCTTGAAAGGCTCTTGGCTTGGGAAGACCTCTCACTGCGCCTGTTCTCAGTTTTACGCTGTTATTTTACTTGCATATCTTCACTTGCTACCGAAGCTTATCTCCTGTAAGAAATAAACGCATCTATACGCAATCGCATTCGCTCTTTCATTCCAACAAACATACCTTTCTCTAAAAAGCGTTTAGTTGTATCAGATTGAATAGAAGCTTGGTACAAAAATTAATAAATAAAAAAAATAGAAAAATCTATAGTTTAATGTGTGATTACTGGTTTGTTCAATATTAACTAAATTCAAGTATGTCACAGTTTCAATCGAACAGGTAATCTAGGTCCCAATCCTGAAACCGATTATCTCAAATGTTATAAAACAACACTTAACTGGTAGATACTTTTACAGTCAATATTATATCAGTTTCATTTATGGTGTTGTGACAGTTCTTGTTCGTTCTTGGAGATAAATTCTTTGTCGGAACGTTCCGGAAAGTTTTAGCTATGATACTTTTTGTAATAATATCGTATTAGCTCGGAATTGAAACTGAACTTCAATAGAACGATACAAATACAAACGTACTAGTAAAATATACTTTAGTACTTTGATTTTATTATTTATATTTATAATGTACCTTAGAGCCAACGTATCTTAAGTCCAAGAAGCTTATTATGCAAAAACTTCACTTTAAGTTTTAAGCCAGATTGCAAATAAAACTGAATAATATGAAACAGTTTGAATGCCATAATATACCACTTTCGAAATACAGTACTAAAATCATTACATTTACATTTGAGCATTGAACAATTGAATATATCGTTGGGGCTGAATTCATTCCAAAGCCTTTAATTCATTAATAAAAATCTCATCACATTATTAATTTAATTAGTAAAATAATTTTAATAGCAAAATTGTTACCAGAATAAAGCACCGAAATAATTATAGATATTATGCAATAATCTTGTAATTACACATTATTGGTTAAAATATCCTCGTTATACCAATTACACTATTTAGGATCCAATAATAATCTTAGTTTCACTTTTTAGTAAAATTAATTATATAAAAAATAATAATGTGTGTCATATATTTTTTAATATTTAAAATTGAATTTCTAGGTACTATCCTACAAGTTTTCATAGGTTTGAAGGCAATCTTAATTCAAAAGGGGAAAATCTCTCTGGCTTTGTATATATTGCATTTTTTGCTCGTAATATAATTTGTATCATCAGTTATGGTGCTCATAAATATTCATTTAACTGTCAAAAAATAAGACGAAACGCCATATTTAATTTTTTTTTTAAGATTAAAACATATAAATTCAGAAAACTTTTTGTGCGAAAGAAAAACGCCAGAGGTCAAAAATTGCTTTTAGCCTTTTAGCAGTTATTGTCATAGTTAATCAACAATTTTTTAATTTTCAATTGTGACAGAATGTCGCATCCGAAAGAATGTCTAATTTTCTGTTCTTATTCAATATAGTGTAAAAATTAAACTCCAATCAAACTCGAATCAACACAAGACGTCAAAAGGCGTAATGATCCGAGTTGCCGGAAAAAAGATCACAAGCGCGTGGCCGGGCAAATCTCAACAATCTATTTGACCAATTAACGATACTGTCGAGGAAGCAACTTGTTGAACAACAATTGCGTACAGATAAAAGACGAAACAATGAGACAGATGAAGGAATCCTAGGATTATCGTCAAAAACATGTTTTATTGAAGTCTGTGAAGTAAACATGAAATCTTTTTGAATTTCGAAGGCGGGGATATTATTGATTCTGCTGGAAAGACTTCGTAGCCAGAGCTTCCGGAATTGACAAAGCCATTGAAGATCATGGTTGCCAATGCAGAATCCGAAATCCAAATTGTTTTGTATTGTATTGTAAATATTGAAAAAATTACATTTTAAATAATTAACGAAGCTTATAGTTTTTATACTTTTTCTTCTTCTTCTTCTTATAAGTTTTTTCACAAAAACAAATTTTATTTTTAAAAAATCAAGAAGTAAAATTAGATGAATTAATTTGAAAGACTAGAAAAATCTAACAATCAAAATTATATTTGTTAGGCACCTGGGTACACTCGGAACTTTTTCAATCCGGAGAAATGCAATTACCGATTTCGCTTTGTTAAATTTGATTTTAAGAAAAATATGAGACTTATAAATGTTATCTTTTGTAAACGATACGAGTACATTCTTTTTTGTATTTCAAAAAAGCTATTAATTTTATATCGTTCAATATATACCAATAAATTGTTTAATAATACACTATAAATGACGCCGGGATAAACCGAACCATTTTTAAAATCAGGAATATTTTAAATATATTTAATATTTTTTTTAACATTTTAATATAATAATTTGTTGCCAATCTATCCCGTAAGTCCGTAACATTCTGGAATACACCGCTAAAAAAATGAAATCGAATCGAACCTTGAACGCGTGTACGGCAGCGGGGCGATTAGATGACATAGTTACCATCATTTCTCTGTAGCCTGTCAAAAATATATTATATATACTACACACTGTAAGAGTAGGGGTTAGCTAAGACGCAAATCATTAATTTACACTTCCTCGTGATTTTAAACTGGTGTGCGACTAGTGCTTTTATAATTACTTTTTTTTTGAAAACTTTTTTTGTAATGAAAACTTGTTTTTAATGAAAACGCATTTTGTGAATTTCCTATTTAAATATTTTATCTAAATAGGCTAGGTAGACAGGTAACATAGCTAGTCCACAAAACTTTACAGGTGGATTTCTGCCTTAATTATGAGTCGAAAATGTTCGAGCAATGACCTAATACTAATAGTTAAGGAGATATGCGACATAAAAGTTTGCATTTTTTTCAATATTTCTGAGTTTGTTTTTTTGTAAAACGTTGGATTATTATTACAGTAACTTATATCTGATACACAAAATTCATTGCCTTTAATACAAGTCAAATAAAATGATAAAAACCTTCTTTTCGGAATTTTTTCTGGGTTTTTATTATTTTATTTAAATTTTATTGTATCGAATGATTTTTTCGTAAACGATATAAGTTAGTATAATGATACTTCAACAATTTGTAAAAAATAAGTCAGAAATATTGAAAAAAAAAAAATGCAAACATATTGATATGTGGTCATTGTTGCTTGAATATTTTAGATTCATAATCAAGGCACGAATCCAACAGTAAAGAATCGAGCTCCGTTATACCCTGCATATGAGTTCGTTTTCCTTCACTACCAAATATTTTTTATGGAGAGATTTTGTCTCTATATTTTTTAATAGATTATTCTAATATTTTTAAATATATGGTAAAATAAAATTTACTTTCACTATGGGCAAATCCGGGTGGTAGAGCTAGTAAATTATAAATTATCCACGATAAAAAATATTGTTTTTCACGCTTTCATATTTAATGATTAAGGAAACACCCAAATGACTATGGATATCTCCAAGGAATAAAAAATGGATGTTTCCGTTTAAATAAAGAGAGAAAATAAAGCGCCGGATTAAGCTGCTATATCTCGAATAAAGGAGCATTAAAACGTGAAATATTTTCTCCGTATATCACGATAATCTGCAACTGAGAAAAAAACCGAAATTACGGGCGGCGCCATCGAAAATGCATACACCATTAATTTTATGGATCATTTACAAGGGAATTAATGTTGCGGGAAATTTAGAATACGCTCTTTTGTAAAATACACGCTTCATTACATAACCTAACTAACATTATCCCGATTCACGACTCGTTAATTTAAGCTGTGTTGTCAAAAATTGCAACGTTTTGCGTTGTAACAGTCGCACAGAGGGAGAAAGAAAAAATCAACTTAGTACAAATATTGTACAAATAATACTCTCATGCAGCGCTTACAATTATAAATCGGTCGATCGGTTTTATGTCAACAACGATTATATTGATTTAATCGGTTAATAAATTAACCAGTACCTATATTAGTTGGTTAAAAAAAATTGGCAATTTAATATATCGTATTTTACTGAGATTTTTATTTAACAACAATTATTCTTCATGTCATTAAATAATTTGGCAGATATTACGTTGTGTAACATTGGTAATAAAATGTATTAATAAATTATATTTATTACACGTTTTTGGAATTCCATGATGCGTGTACATATATTATGTTGTCTGTAATAATTATAGGTTTTAAAGCCGGATTGTACTTTAGGCGCTCGAAAAAAGGCTATTTTCTATGATATTTTTATGAGAATATGAATAAAGATATTGATGTAAGGGTTGTTAGGCTTAATAAATACCTTTTATAATATATTATGTATTTTAATATGTATTTATGTATAAAAATATAAATAATTATTATGTATTTTATGCACTTTTAAAATATAAAAACACCATTTGAATACCACGGCTCGATCAGTAGGTGGATCTGCGCTGGTGTTGATATTTCAAAAATGGGCCATCTAAAACAGAATAATTTTGAATTTTTAGATTAAATATTTTACTAGCACCGACTGAACTAGAATTTTTAATGTACATGTAAAAAGGACTAAATAGCGGCGAAAAAAAGGATGAAAAGAATTGAATTACTGCTTTTTGCCAAAAATTTTTTTTTATATAATTCTAGTTCAGTCGGTTGCTATATACACGTACAAAATATGTGGTTATTTTTTTTTTAACAATCGGTTCTAAGGTTTCGGAAATTTTAGCACCAAGTGTTGTAATAAAGTAGTTTAGAGATAAACGCGTCCACATTTTGGTAATGGAAAATCAAAAAAAATTAACTTACGCTTAATTACGATGCCTGCACCATAAAAAATGCCTTTTGATCATTCCAACAAATGATTTTCTTCCAATTTTGCCTTTTTTGTTTTAGAAATTCAATTTTTTCAAAATTTTAAAGTAGAATCCTGCTTTAATGACCTCTCGCACCTCAAAACGGACTCTTGTATGCTTAGTTTCAAAATGGTCCTGCATGACAGCTCGTTATCAAGGCTATTTCCTGATTGGTCGTTTTTTGCGCGGAAGACGTTGCAGACATGCGCGTCTCGTTACCGAAAGGGCGGGCGCATAGTACAATGCATAAACAGCCATTTATTTATCTACGGGCCAGGCACTTACCCGTGAGGTGCATTCAGCATACCGATAATTTTATTTATTCAAATGTATCGTAATGATTAAATACTGATGTTTTGTATCGTCATAACCTACTGAAAATTTTAACAAATTATTTTGAAACATGTACCTACCCCATTCGACTCTACTGATAAAATGATTATTAAATATTATAGTGGGGTATAAAAGCAAAGGCAAAAATATTAATAAAAAAAATGCATTTATCGAGGATTACCTACTAATTTATAATATACTGAATTCAAGATTTTATAGGATATAGATTTATAGGAAACATGATTTATGAAGGGATAGATACATTAAATATAGAATTCAGTACATTTTAAATAAACAATCCTCGGTGACCACTTTCAAAATATTTAAGTTTTTGGTTATTGCTGCCTTTACTTTTATGCCTCTTATATATAACTTAAGCATCAAAATAAGATTCAGGAAGTTTCAAATATATTTAATGAAGTGAATAATTTGTTTTTAAATCGGTAATTTATAATTAATATTACTACAGGAAATTGATGCCAAAATGATAAACGAGGATGTTTATAACACAACTTTCCACGTCATTTCCGTTGCACGTCAAATACACGAACAAGTGGAAAAAACGAAACCACTATCCTACACTATTATTTGTTTCCTTTTATTTTTACTTATAGAAATGAATAATGATTTGAAAAGCCAACAAAACTGTAGAAAAGACTCCCTTTTAAGTTGGTACGATTTTTTAACGAAGCTCTTTTTAAATGGCAAATCATCACAATCCATCAATAACAACTGTCGGATGATAAAGTGTTCGTAGCATGTTTTTTAGACAAACAAACGATTAGCTACGTAGATAATTTTTTTGATGTTTGGATATCGTGCACGTATATAAAGAAAGATATTTATAATTTTATTTGTGATGAACTTTAATTCTTTAAGGATTTATACAACCCCAGGACGATAAAATTTAATTATATATATATTATACTATATCTATAATAAGATATATATATACAATTTATATACATTGTATTATTTATATTATATTTATATACAATTGTACTATGTAAATTATACCTCTAACTAAATATGCGATGTACTTATTCAAAAAAATGGAAAAAAACATGCCGTCGAGCTGTACAAGGCTTAAATACATATAACTTTAATAAAAAGTAAATGGTAGAGAGTGGTATTTTTTACAAGGGGGTGGTAAATTATTTTTTTACTGGCAATTATTAAGATACAAATGAAATAAATTATTTAATTGGAGAATTTTTGAAAAAAAAATGGCCACGTCGTGTTTATTCCGTGGAGCTCTTCCTCCATAACCGAGATGCAACTTTTCCCGATGCACGTTTGAGAAAAAAAAGACGATAATGTACTTATTTAGAAAAGGAATATCTGCAATGTAGCCTACAGAATTTGTAATCCGATATATAAATCATTTGTTTAAAAAATCGTTTGAAAATATGTTTTAGGGACTTTTTTCAAATTGCTCCAAATTTTACAAAAAATATATTTTTTAAATCGAATATGTTGCATCGTATTTATTTCATTTGTTAATATGTAAATGATCTTATTATTTGTCTGGGGAAAGTTGCATCTCAGTCCCGAAAGAGGAGCTCCACGGAAATAGACGCAATAACGCGGTCATTTTTTTTCAAAATTTTCTAATTCAATAATAGTTTATTATGTACCTAAATAAGTGTAAATGAAAAAATACAAATAATTATTCACCTCTTTGTAAAAAAATCAATCAATTTTATCTAAGTTTTACTCTCACAGATGTAACCCCTTAAGAAATATAGTCGTTGTTGTGTTTAGAAAATTAAAGGAATAGTTTTTCTAATGAACACTCTGCATATATGTGACATGTGAACATGTGAACATGTAATGAATATGGTTGCATGATTGACATTTTCGTCGACAGTCTGGAGAAAGTAAAGTTCACACTTAAAGAGGCAATACTGCTTCGTTACTGACTTCAGCTGTTAATATGTAATGGTGGGTAATATATATTTTTCGTACACATTGCCGCTTTGTACTTTATATTTTTAATTTTTGTACTCATGTTTTGGTGCTATTCCTGGTACTTTTAATAATTTGCTACTTGTAATTTATATTGTTTAATGTATGTTCTTTTTAATTTTATGATATATTTTTTTATGTAAAAGCCTATACGCATTGCTGCTCGTCACCTACTCTACATTTTTAATTTTTATACTCCTGATTTGGTGCTATTCCTGAAACTTTTAATGTATGTGCTTTTTGAAATTTATTTTATACTCTTTATGTAAAAGCCTAATGGGCGTAAACAAATAAATAAATAAATATATTTTGTATAATTGCTGTATAAATTATATAATTTGCTAGTGCGTATGCGAGTTATTAAATAAACAGTTAGGGAAACATACATAGTATCCTGTCCAACTTGTGTCCTGTCGATAGAACATCAGATTAGATTAAAGGTAAGGAATAATTGTATTTTTTTATAAATATTTTTGTGGTGTAATGAAAAAGTTCTCATTTTTTATATATGAGTCATAAATTATAAAATAAATAAAATAACATAAAACCGTGAAAAAATCATTAAAATATCTTCACAAATGAAAAAGTTATGCGACGTCGCAAAAATTATTTCGTTTCATGCGATGGTCCAGCGTGTGACGTCACCTAACCAACCTAGACGACACGGCTCGTATTCACTAAGGGATTTTTTTTACGATTCCATAGGGTCTACGATACTCTGAGTACTCTACATGTGGCTAGACTACTACTACAAGTGTGTCAGCTCTATAGCTATAACACTTTTACAAGTTAACTTATTATTATAATAAACATCGTGTGTTTTATATTTTACATGAATTCGTATGGGCAAGAAATTCTAAGTAAAGTTCACTAAGGGAATTTGGCCGTCGTCCCGGTGTTTTGTTTAAGGTTTTCACGGCCGTTCAGAATCTTGTGTGTAGTTTTCTGGGATATTCTTCCTTGTATATATGACCTCTCTGACCGATGAAATGGGATACGAAACGTCGGCCAGAGAGGTCAGATATACGCGACAGAATATCTCAGAAAACTACACCCAGAAAATTTATAGACAGATTAAATTTTTTTTTTCACTAGTTTATTAGGTCCTTACATATGAAATTGACGTTTAGTATGGGAAGAACATAAAGCCGATTTTTTTTTATTATAATATATTTATTTAATCAAAGTATGTACCATTGCTATCAATGCACTTTTGCCATCTCATAGGTAGTTCATCGATCCCTTTACTAAAAAAACTATTCGGACGGGAATCAATAAAATCTTTGAAGGCGGTTTGGACTGCCCCATCGGAGTTGAATTTTTTCCTTTGCAAGAAGTTATCCAAATTTCGAAAAAAATGGTAATCTGTTAGGGCAAGGTCCGGAGAGTACGGTGGATGTCTTAGACATTCCAATTGAAGCTCCTCTAATTTGGTAGCCGTCTGTTGTGCAGTGTGTGGTCTAGCGTTATCATGAAGCAGCAGTGGCCTAGAGCGATTAACCAGCCTCGGTTATTTAGCAGCTAGCTTTTCCATCGTGGTTTGCAGTTGCTGACAATAGACATCTGCCGTAATCGTCTGGCCAGATTTAAGAAAGCTGTAGTGAACGACACCAGCACTAGTCCACCAAACGCTCACAAGTAACTTTTTTGGAGTCAATTTTCGCTTTGGGCATGGTTTGGCTGGTTCGGCAGGGTTCAGCCATTGCGATGAGCGCTTCCGATTATCGTACAGGATCCACTTTTCATCACAGGTAATGATTCGATTTAAAATCCCTTCATTATTGTGCCGGTTGAGTAATGCAACGCAGCAGTCAACGTGCGTTTGTTGATTTGCTTCACTCAATTCGTGAGGTACCCACCTTTCAAGCTTTTTCACCTTACCAATTGGCTTCAAGTGGATTAAAACAGTTTTATCAATAACACCGCAGCCTGCAGCTAACTCGGATGTGGTTTGCGATGGATCCGCTTCCACAATAGCCTTCAATTCTTCATTATCAACTTTGGTCTCCGGCCGTCCACGGGGCTTGTTCTGCAGGTCAAAATTTCCAGAACGAAAACTTTGGAACCAAAAACGCACTGTGTTTTCTTTTGCGGCACCGTCGCCATACACATCATTAATCCTTCGAGCCGTTTCTGCAGCACTGGTGCCACGGTGGAACTCGTACTCGTAAATAACGCGATATTTCAAGTTTTTCATTTTGTAAACTGAGTGACGCAAAGAAAAAAACAATTGAGGAAAAAACAAATGAATTATAATTTTCAAAACACAAATACATGAGTAAATAGCTGTATAAATTTGGATTTGGAATTCCTAACCAAAGAGAAGATATTTGAGATCAAATTTGCCAGTACGGCAAAACGCCAATTTCATATGTAAGGACCTAATATTAGGTTTGATAAATATTTTAATTCCATTTGGTTAAATGTAGTACAATGAAAATCATGAAACTTCTCCATTTCTATATTTTTCCGCAACTTTTTTCTACTATTTAACCAAATCGTTTATCCCTTTTTTGTAAAATTTCTCCGGTTGGATGTTAACTTGTCGAAACTATTAACAAAGCCATCTGTCCTCCCGTATTTGGTTTTTCTGATGTCCTTTGTTCCTGTTGTCTTCAACACTCGCTTCATATATTTTTTAATCATATTTTCCTTGCTCATATATTCCGCATAATCAAACCGCCTCAACAGCCCTTTCTACATTATATCCACTACGTTTTATCTCTACACTCGTTTCTAATTTTAAATTTTTTCACCGTAAACCACAGCACGTAAAATTAAATATGTCTCAAAATTGTCAACCAAATTACATTTTAATTGCAATAAAATATAAGTTATTTATTGTTTTCGGAATAAGTTTGAACAAAAGAACTCCATAATCACCTGTTTGAGAATAAAATACTAATATTACTAATTCTCTCGTTTAATAAATTGAATTAATTCATTTCCTTTAGTTCTTAATTAAGACGTATTTCGCTTTCTTTTTATATCAAATTAAGAGCTGTATATAATTTTTTACATGAAATGAAAATAGATATATTGTATAATGAATCTGTTTCTTTCTTCTCTTATGATGTAAATTATTTAGCTGTCGTTTTATAAATACCATTAATATAGAATTAAAAACACCATTAGTGTTGGAAGACAATTGTTATTTAGAACGATCGCTTGATCGTGTTAGTACTTTACATAAACCTTCATATTTTCATTGAATAATATTATTTCTTCAAAAATATAAATATATAATTTGATATAGATTTTTTATTTTATTTCTTTACAAGTTGTGTCTGTACGGCTTCGCACGTATGTAGATTTTCAGTAACTTTTAGTCATAATTTATCAATTTGTTGTGTATTAACCTTAAAATATAAATATATGTCGTCATTTTTTTTTCTAAAACTCTTTTGAGTTCTACAAGTTATCTTTAGAAAGTATTTAAATAGCTCGGTCATTTTGTCGTCGATTTCGATTGTAAAATAGGTTATCACAAAAAGCCCTTTCATTTTAACGGGATAATATATAACCTATGTCTATAACTGTCCATTATAAATATTGGTGAAAGAATTATTGAAATCGGTTGAGTAGTTTCGGAGATTACCTCCTACATCCAAACTTACAAACTTTATCTCTTTACATATTAGTAAAGATACGCAACAATAGGAAATAGACATGTTTGAATAAAGTGCTTATGTGTTGGTGGGTTGATTAAAGACAAAGAGCGTAGTTATGTTAAAATGCTAATTATAAATTTAATTCTTGGAGTTGGTTTTATATTCGTATTTGTATATTGGTACAGGAAGGCATATTATGATTTTTGTTTTATTAAAATAAATTATATTTGTAACAAAAGAAGTTATTAAAACAATAAAAATGCAAAAACTTTTTAACCATTTCTTAAAATTTTGCATTGTTATAAAAAAAATAGTTGAGTTAAATAAATATTGACTTATCTAATGATAACCAATAAGGTAAAACGCTTCTCAAGTAAATTAAACGAGAAGAATTGAAACATTCGTTTTACTTCCGCACATGCGAAAAATATGAGAATTCAACTTTGAATATTGACAAAAATGTTTGAGGCTTTCCGAATGTGGCCGCTGTGGCTCCGCGAACAAGGGCCGTTTTCCCCCGAAAAACTTTTACATGGAGTTGGCAATAAATGAATTCTTCGGTCGGCCGACAGAATTCCGCTGGAGCGAACAATACAAAAATACAGTTCAATGCAAAATACAATAGAAACACAAAATACAATGTCGAAGGCATTTTCACCGCGGAATACCTTTCCGCCTTGCCAGCCTCAATGCGATATTTGCGTTTGTTAATATACATTTTTCCCATGTAAGGAATTCTTGTTCGCAATCTGAATGTTAAAAAAATATCCGAGAATCGGTTTTGTTGTGTAAGCAAGGTGCTTTAACGTTTTTGAAACAAAATACACTTTATATATTTTACAGATTTCCAAGCCAATTCAATTCCATTTATTTGTGTATACATATTTGATAATTAATTACGACTGTTGTGTAAACTACAAAGTTAAGATTGCAAATACGTTGTTACTTTTTAAAAAAATGTCTATGCAAAATGGTGAAAATGATACTGAAATGTCTTTGGTATCCATTTTGTCATTGTCAGTGTGGACACCCTACGTTTATTTTTACTGATACAAAATTATTCTGAATATATTATTGTCAAATGCATTTGCACAAATACTCAACTGCAGATAATAGGTTTTAATTAATCTATTTGCTCATTGAACAGTATTTTTTCCTTGTTTCATGTATGCGAACATATGTATTGAAGGGATAAATAGGCGGTTATTGGAGCTATGCCATGTAAATAGGCACAGCTCCAGGGAGATAAATTGTCCATGCAAAGGACACTGTCTTTTACAAGTCAATCGAGACAATTTCACCCTAAACTACCCAAAATGACATCAACTGACTTACCAGATGTCTGGATCCTGATTTCTTTGCACAGATTGCGGCGATTACTCCCGTACGATTATTTATTTAAATTTAGGTATTTTTTTGCGACGTAACTCACACAATGATGGTGCACAAATGAATTAATTTTCAAATAAGCGGCGATAGTATTGTATCACAATTTGATTGCGGGATTATTATTTTAAGTAAAAAGAATGCGGTGGGAAATAATTTCACTGCCGATGCCTGAAGGTCAAAATGCGAAGTGAACGTTGCCATAATAATGCGACATCTGTCGTCGCATCCCAAGCCATCTAGCCAGGGGAGAGCCACTCCGGATGGTCTCCGGTCGAACAAATATCGCGATTGACATGACGCAAAAAGACAGTAACCCTTTGCACAAACGTACTCGTATATCGAGGATTCGAAATGGCTTTAAGTTAACATTGCAGGAGAGCAAAATAAAGTTTTATCAATCGGATTTTTATCAATATTTCTTAAATCAATATTAAACGATTTCCATATATTATTTGTTTTGGAAAAACTTCCTTTTCTATTCATATTTTGTTTCTCTATTCATATTTTGTTTTTCTATTTATATCTGATTCTATTGTAAGGTGCTCATCTTGGCACAGGTTTATTTTAGTGAGATGAGTAGCTCTTATTCTTACAAACGTTTAATAAATTCAGAATAAATAATTTAAAAAAATCAAATTATAATATTCAATTCAATTTATTTAAAAAATAATAT
>JADDOH010011692.1:0-20150 GCA_016648135.1 Agrypnia vestita
CATAGTTCAAAAATGACTGGGCAAGAGCATAATAGATAGTTTTTAGTTGCTGTTTATTAAAAATATTACGTATGGATTTAAATAGATAAATGAGTTTTAAAAGTTTTCCCGATAATAGTTCAATGTGAAGTTTCCAGTTTAGGTGCCTGTCTATTATGATTTCCAAGTATTTCACACTATCTGCATTTCCCAACGGGGTGCAACCACAGTTTTGGTGTAGACAATCATGCATAGTCAATTTTAAATCGCTAGATGGCTGCCCTCTTTTATCTATGCTGAATGTCAAATACTTAGTTTTTTTGAGATTGACTGTTAGCAAATTATTTTCCAGCCAGTGTTTTACTATGTTGCTTCAGCTGCTTTGAAAACAAGATCCCATGTTGAAGCGTGAAACAGGAGTATTGTATCGTCTGCAAAAGTAACCCCCCCTTTGAGTCTATCGAATTGATTGTTTACAAACATTTGACTCTGCCTATGCCAGCTAATAGGCATGTGACCCACTTCCAGCATCCGAACTTAAAATCGTTGAATACAAAGAAGAGCCCTTTTCAGGGCCGCCAATTCTCATTATAGTGAGTAGTTGGAATATTTAAAGTAAAAATACCCTTTTTAGGGTCAAAAAACATTTGTCTTATAAATCTATTCAAAATTGATTTTCACTAACCATATTCAAAATTGACACGCCGGGTCATATTAAAACAATAAAAACGAAGGTTCAGGGTTTGATATCCTCTTACACCAACTTATATTTGCTGCCTGGGGACTTGTCATTTGTTCTTTATTTTTTACTATATTTGTAATGTATAATGTATCTAAAATATTAATATAAATAAATAATAAATGCATCCGTTGCTGATAAGCTTTATTTATTCTGAAAATATCCCGTTAAGTATAATAACTCTTATTAGGTTTTAATTAATTCTAATTATTGTTTTATATATATACCGATCAATGAAGTATCTATGAAAATATTAGGTCCTTACATATGAAATTGACGTTTAGTATGGGAGGAACATAAAGCCGATTTTTTTTATTATAATATATTTATTTAATCAAAGTATGTACCATTGCTATCTATGCACTTTTGCCATCTCATAGGTAGTTCATCGATCCCTTTACTAAAAAAACCATTCGGACGGGAATCAATAAAATCTTTGAAGGCGGTTTGGACTGCCCCATCGGAGTTGAATTTTTTCCTTTGCAAGAAGTTATCCAAATTTCGAAAAAAATGGTAATCTGTTGGGGCAAGGTCCGGAGAGTACGGTGGATGTCTTAGACATTCCAATTGAAGCTCCTCTAATTTGGTAGCCGTCTGTTGTGCAGTGTGTGGTCTAGCGTTATCATGAAGCAGCAGTGGCCTAGAGCGATTAACCAGCCTCGGTTGTTTAGCAGCTAGCTTTTCCATCATGGTTTGCAGTTGCTGACAATAGACATCTGCCGTAATCGTCTGGCCAGATTTAAGAAAGCTGTAGTGAACGACACCAGCACTAGTCCACCAAACGCTCACAAGTAACTTTTTTGGAGTCAATTTTCGCTTGGGGCATGGTTTGGCTGGTTCGGCAGGGTTCAGCCATTGCGATGAGCGCTTCCGATTATCGTACAGGATCCACTTTTCATCACAGGTAATGATTCGATTTAAAATCCCTTCATTATTGTGCCGGTTGAGTAATGCAACGCAGCAGTCAACGCGCGTTTGTTGATTTGCTTCACTCAATTCGTGAGGTACCCACCTTTCAAGCTTTTTCACCTTACCAATTTGCTTCAAGTGGATTAAAACAGTTTTATCACTAACACCGCAGCCTGCAGCTAACTCGGATGTGGTTTGCGATGGATCCGCTTCCACAATAGCCTTCAATTCTTCATTATCAACTTTGGTCTCCGGCCGTCCACGGGGCTTGTTCTGCAGGTCGAAATTTCCAGAACGAAAACGTTGGAACCAAAAACGCACTGTGTTTTCTTTTGCGGCACCGTCGCCATACACATCATTAATCCTTCGAGCCATTTCTGCAGCACTGGTGCCACGGTGGAACTCGTACTCGTAAATAACGCGATATTTCAAGTTTTTCATTTTGTAAACTGAGTGACGCAAAGAAAAAAACAATTGAGGAAAAAACAAATGAATTATAATTTTCAAAACACAAATACATGAGTAAATACCTGTATAAATTTGGATTTGGAATTCCTAACCAAAGAGAAGATATTTGAGATCAAATTTGCCAGTACGGCAAAACGTCAATTTCATATGTAAGGACCTAATATATCGTTGAGTGCAATAATTATTATTAGATTTAATTTGTTTTTTACTAATTTTCTCGTTTTGTTTTTCTAACAAAAATAATATTCTGTTTTACAAAAGCTCTTACGTTCACTTTTACGAATTGTGCAGCCAGATATCCCAGACTTGTTAAAGAATATGTTATGTTAGGAACAAAACGACACCTTGACATAGCGGTGACTAGACGTGGATAATCCATTTCTCCTGCAAGCGAGGAACCTCCACTCCCCCCCCTCGTCTCGCGGGGTGCTGGAAGCTGAGCCGCGGCATGACGGATGATTATTCTCTTTATCACGGAGACTTTATTCCTAATATGTACTCAATTTTTTGGTCTATGAATACTTAGAAATTATTTTAATTAAATAACAATAAAAAGGGAAACCTCAAACATAATAATTTCGTTGTCTATCCGTCCGTCCGTTCGTCTAATGTCCGTAATTTCATTCGAATTCATGGCTTAAAAACAAATTAAACGGCCGGAGATGGGGCTTGATCCCCGGGCCAGCAAACCCGAACCGGCCGCTCAGCGCAAGTTGCTACCGCCGCCTCTCCGACCGACAAAAAGATACTTTAAATATATACTAGGGTTTAGCAAAGTCGTGAATCATTTCATGTTCCGCCCTGCATAATCGCCAGGGTTTTAAACAGTACCAATAAAAACGGAGAAATATAATAAAAAATGTTCAAATATTTGGATTAAACTCATTGGTACTATTTCATGGGTGGCTTTAAATAAGTAAATACTTATTCTTTAGGAACCGGCATGTAATAGTATCGTCATTTTTGATGGGTCATAGCTAATTATCCTAATACCCAACTTTTTTCCCTGACTTCATCCCAACTCATTGTCATCGCCGAATGTTGGAGTCAGCTCTCCTCTCCTCCTGTCCCGGGTAATGTCATCCAATCTGTGCTTTCATTAAGCGATCCCTTTGCACCACCCATAATTTTTTTGGTCTTCCTCTGAATGTAATTCGCCTTGATAACAACGTGATCTGGTGCTCTGCGTCCAACGTGGCCACACCATCTCAAATGCCTTTTTATGTTGCTATTGATATCTGTGACGCCCAGGCTTTCTTTACTGAGTAAAAATTTATTCTCTCTCTTAAGGACACTTCACATGACCGTCTCAGCATGCGCATTTCCGTTGTTTCAAGCTGCCCATTGTAAGTGCTGTGCATGGCGCAGCATTTAGAGCTATTGAAGAGGCCGGTCTGACAAACCTCTGGTATACTTTCTCTTTTAATTTTAATGGCATTTTTAGACCATATAAGACTCCCGTCATGGATCGAAACTGCATCCAACCTACAATAATTCTATGTGTAACGTCTGCTACACATCCTCCATCATAATGGATAAGTGACCCAAGATATTTGAAGAGTCACTATTTGGTATTGTTTCTCCATCAGCAGGCAGCATTAGCATTCTCGAACGGTAGGTACAGAGCTGTACTAGCTTTTCTTCTTGCTCAGTCTCAATCCTTCGCTACAAGATGCTTCTCCATCTTTCTAGGCTCTCCAGCTCTTCACGGTTTTCGCTTATTAATACTATATCATCTGCAAATAAAAGGATCTTTTGAAAACTGTTTATTTCTTAATTGGCTAAATATTCCATAACTAATATGAACAGTAGTGGACTGAGTACAGATCCTTGGTGTACCCCCATTTTTAAAGGTGAGTGCTGGCAATCTTACATATTTGGGTTTCAGTCACTCGCACCATCTCTAATGGGTATCCTAGTTCATAAGTTTAATCGGATACTTGGCCATTATATATGACCAATGATGGCAGAATCAGTCCTAGTTAGATAGATGACTCTGTTTCCATGTCTGATAACAATTAGTACATAAAAATACACAGTTAAATCAACAATTATTATAATTATCGAGTATTATTTAAACAGAAGGAATCAAAGGTTGGATTTTTGTGTCTGGAGCAGTCCTTATTCTTTAGACTCCTTAGACCGGGTTAGTCATATCATCTCACAATCGCATTTCAATCTTAATAATCATAATTAAAGGCTATCCACGAAAACATTTTCATAATCACCTAATAGGCTATTATACAAAATGTGGGCACCCCGTTCTTCGAAATCCCTATTTTAATACATTTATATTATTGATTCATAATGGCCCCCTAAAACGAAACGTGTATCACAAAAATTAAATAGTTAGAAAAAGAAAAAAGATTTATTTTTATTTTTATAAACTTACCTCCACAACAATTAATCTCCTATTTCAAATAAAATACTAACTAAGTCCGAATGCTGAACAACGCTGGATAGGTACCGTTTATCTATATAAAAGTGAATGTGTGCCTCTCTTTCTCCGCCGTTCTCTATAGAATCCGCTATATAGTTCCATACCCTTTAAGCTATCGTAACTATATTTTGCGTAGTTACCCATTAGGTCTCTGCGACCCCTTCCCCTCAAATTTTTGAATGTTGTGTATATGTTCTAAATTAGCTTATTTCATACATTCGAATGGACTACGCTAAAGATATCTAGAGTCCTTTCTATATACACAACTCGAAAATTCAAAAACTAAAAAAAACATTTAACAAATTGATTATGTATATATTTTATTAAGATGGAATTGGTGAACGTTGTAAAACATTGAGTATAGTGATCACTAAAACCAGCTCATACTTGTCACAAAAGACGGAAGCCCTGGGCCACCCCACAAAGACTTCAATGCTCATTTCCCATATAAATAGATTCATTTTGTGAGGCTTTTATAACTGAATTTAAATTTTTTATTCCTTCAAAGTACAGACGAGTTTATTCGATTTTTTACCTTTGTGGCAGAAGATATAACAGGTCCGTTTCATTAACCGAATGATTTTATATTTATTCATTAGTATTGCAGACATTTGTCGACATTCAGAAACTTCGCTAGAGGGGTCCTTACTTTGAATCCTCCGCGAATTTAGCAAATCATCCCCTATTTATTCTCTTTGAATAAAATGGAATTCCCGCCCATCGTCGCTTCCCCGATTTCCTTTTGATTACACCTCGCCACGTCAGCAGTCCTCGGGATGTCCAACTCGGTGGATTTTCAAGCGTTATGACATTCGTAAATGGAGCGAAAGAATGCCTACAAAACAAATATGAAACCAGAGAGGAATATATAGAAAAAGAAAAAAAAATCAAGCCACTCGCTTTGCGTGCTATGAACTAAGCAAATTTAAAAAATATGTATCGCTTATAATAAAACAATACCTCGTAAGCTACTTAATACAGATATAACTAAAAAACTGCACAATTTCTAGATTCTTTACAATAAATAGAATACGTGGAATTGTTTTAATGGGATAAGAAAAATATGTAAATAATTATTTTTAAGATACAAGCTTGTGCCAAATTACTTATCCACACATTTTAAAGACAAATACAAAAAAAACTTTATTATGACATAAGTGTAGTAGGTATTATTTTATCAAGAGGTATATGTATTAAAAAATTATGTAAAATATTTTTATATATGAAAATGTGTTCAAATAACATCATCTTTACCACGCTTATATGAGTTTCACCGGTTCGTTTGCTTGTCTGGACGGAATCTTATAATCGATATTTCAACCGATTTCCAATATCAATGCCAATGGGTAATTAGTTAAGAAGTCCATCAAAAGATGTTGCTAGTTTCCTACCTAAGTGTTTTTATAATTGATTATGACTAAAAAGTAGATTATTACATTAAGAAAAAATTAAGCCACGCTTATATTTAAATGTACTAAAAAAGAATATATAAATTTTCTGCCTAAAATGTTTTGCTTCACTCCCCAAATAAAAGCATGGGCGTTTTCATTTTGATTCAACTATCAATAACTTACTACCAAGTAAGTTGAAGGTATTACTATATTATATAAGTTTAAATGTAAACTAAAATAAGTGTATTTGTAAATTAATTTTGTTCATGTAAGGCTTTTGTTTTGAAGTGGTGGGTTTTAGAGTAATAACAAAGTTAATAGTGGATTTAATAAGTTAACAAAAGCTTGCCCTCGTTCTCAAGTAAAGTAAATTGCCAAAGTTCGAAGGGGCAAGATTTTTTTAAAAGTAAATAAAATTAAAACTTGATAACGCAACAATAGCTTGTTAAAGAGAATTTTGTTTACGGGCTTTTGGATTTTCTCGTTTAAAAGTTGCCCCTTTACGGCTACAACCAAAGATCCTTTATTGGCGTAAAATGGTAAGAAAATTAAATAAGTTTTTTCCTCAACGTATCGCTAACATTGCCAGAAAGAGTTTTATTGTTGTGTGCCTTCTCTTAATGTTTGAAATTCGAGTGAAATAAAATATTTATAAACGAATTGGTAGAAAAAACTTTCTTTAGAATCCTTTCAACCTTCTTAACTTTTATGATGTGAAATATTGATGACATTTTTTCACATAACTCTTGTTTTTGATTAATTGATATTTAGCTTTATGCGGCCATGAATCCGTTATACACCAATTTTTGGACAGAAAAGACTCCAAAAAAGCTTTCATGTCTAGCCTGATCAACATAATTATTTTCAAAACACATGGAATAAACTAAAATATATTAACACTCTACTTGAGTTTAATTATACGTTTTACTGCTCTAGTTTATAGCGTGACAGAACCTTTAATTGATAGTTGAAGTAAACTAAAGTATTATACTGCTACTAACTAAAGATTCTGCCACTTTTAGAACTCGAATAGTAAAATATATAATCAAACTCAAGCAGAGTAATAACTTACTATTTGTAATATAAATATTTCTCATTTAACAATGCTTTTTTTCTATTTTTTATTCCATATAAAATATTATATTGAATAAATACTAATTATAATAAAATATTATATTATTAAAATATATACATAATTGAAATACTTATTATTATTATTTAATGTAAAATTTTTGCTGACATTTTTTTATGTCGTTATAAATAGATTTCAGATTAACCTAGAAAAATTATTGTTAACTGGAAAAAAAACTCGTCTGCCGATTTTCAGAATTTTTGTATTTTTTCGCTGTGTTAAAATTCGAAGTAATATATATCAATACAATTTAAAGGCCTTTAAGAATAATTTTCTGTTTTTTTTACCCAGTTAATTTCTGCTCCCCCTCGCAAAACTTCGTTATTTTTGTTTTAAATAATTATGGCGTTTTTTAGTATGTTTTATTAGTTCCTGTAATATTTGTCAATCCTTAAACCAGCACAGATGCTTAATGACACCAGCTTTATTATCTCATGGCTTTTTAATAAAATCGATTGATAAAAAGTGCCATGCTTCATTTATAAACGCTAACTGATTTTGATTTATTTTTATAGCATACTGAAATGTATTTTGCCTGTGCAGAAAAATGAATACTCATTGTACATTTCAAAAGTCTTTAATTTAAATTACTTATATAGCCCAAGATATTATATTCTATATTTGAACCGAAAAATTCTACGACACATATTCATTATTCACTCACATTTCTCTTCAGTAGGTACTCAAAAAACAAAATATGCATAGGTATTATACTCATGTAGAATGTTCGATGTGCGGTTAACATATTTGTCATACATTACTTCATCACGATGTTAATGGTCACGTTTTACTCTTCTTCGCTCTCTGATATAGAAAACTCAGAGGTGAAGGATATTTTCCAGAATGCTTTCTAATTTTCAGTGAATATTAGCATTTCAAAATATTCAAAAAGTTTCAAACAAAATATTTTTGTTGAAGATTTAAAAATTTTTTTGTTTTGATTTTGTCAGCTGCAAATATTTTTCATTTCTCACGATAAAAATGGCTACCATGCTTTTTTACAATGATCTTTATCGATCCGTGCTAAAAATAACTTCATCAATAAACATAAAAATGTTATAATTTTACTTTATTTATTTACATTCTTCATATTTTGCCATAGAGATGCATTATTTACTTAAGGCTACATACACGTCTCAAATGTTTCATAATCATAAATTATTAGTTAGTTAATTATTAAAAGTTCCACGTAGACAGATTTTTATGTATTTTTCTAATTGGATGATCTTATTTCTTTTAAATAATATTATTAATTATTGTATTTCTGGACTAAAATGCACTAATCTTAAACTAAAAATAAATCTCATAGAATATTAAAACGACAATGCAGAAATGTAACATATTATTCAGATCACTTCGTTTCACTCGACATTCTACTTTTAAATAGTATGTTATTTTAGCATTTTGTTAAAATACTGTAACAAATTCATATATTAGGTTCTTACATATGAAATTGGCGTTTTGCCGTACTGGCAAATTTGATATCAAATATCTTCTCTTTGGTTAGGAATTCCAAATCCAAATTTATACAGCTATTTACTCATGTATTTGTGTTTTGAAAATTATAATTCATTTGTTTTTTCCTCAATTGTTTTTTTCTTTGCGTCACTCAGTTTACAAAATGAAAAACTTGAAATATCGCGTTATTTACGAGTACGAGTTCCACCGTGGCACCAGTGCTGCAGAAACGGCTCGAAGGATTAATGATGTGTATGGCGACGGTGCCGCAAAAGAAAACACAGTGCGTTTTTGGTTCCAACGTTTTCGTTCTGGAAATTTCGACCTGCAGAACAAGCCCCGTGGACGGCCGGAGACCAAAGTTGATAATGAAGAATTGAAGGCTCTTGTGGAAGCGGATCCATCGCAAACCACATCCGAGTTAGCTGCAGGCTGCGGTGTTAGTGATAAAACTGTTTTAATCCACTTGAAGCAATTGGTAAGGTGAAAAAGCTTGAAAGGTGGGTACCTCACGAATTGAGTGAAGCAAATCAACAAACGCGCGTTGACTGCTGCGTTGCATTACTCAACCGGCACAATAATGAAGGGATTTAAAATCGAATCATTACCTGTGATGAAAAGTGGATCCTGTACGATAATCGGAAGCGCTCATCGCACTGGCTGAACCCTGCCGAACCAGCCAAACCATGCCCCAAGCGAAAATTGACTCCAAAAAAGTTACTTGTGAGCGTTTGGTGGACTAGTGCTGGTGTCGTTCACTACAGCTTTCTTAAATCTGGCCAGACGATTACGGCAGATGTCTATTGTCAGCAACTGCAAACCATGATGAAAAAGCTAGCTGCTAAACAATCGAGGCTGGTTAATCGCTCTAAGCCACTGCTGCTTCATGATAACGCTAGACCACACACTGCACAACAGACGGCTACCAAATTAGAGGAGCTTCAATTGGAATGTCTAAGACATCCACCGTACTCTCCGGACCTTGCCCCAACAGATTACCATTTTTTTCGAAATTTGAATAACTTCTTGCAAAGGAAAAAATTCAACTCCGATGGGGCAGTCCAAACCGCCTTCAAAGATTTTATTGATTCCCGTCCGAATGGTTTTTTTAGTAAAGGGATCGATGAACTACCTATGAGATGGCAAAAGTGCATAGATAGCAATGGTACATACTTTGATTAAATAAATATATTATAATAAAAAAAAATCGGCTTTATGTTCCTCCCATACTAAACGCCAATTTCATATGTAAGGACCTAATATGTAGTATATACTCAATAAAATGTTTATAACTTAAATAGGTTCAAAGGATAATGGATATATTTTTTTCTAATCTGCATTATTTAAAATATTAATACAATTAGCACGTAAATATATTTATATACCTATTATGAATTTTGTATATTATTAAACATCTTGTTAACCTTATTAAGTAAGTAAATAATATTCATTCCTCGGGGACTCAGGTGATATAATACTGGTAAACTATGCGGAAAGTAAGTTAATAAAATTAGTCTGATGTAGACTGAACATATAAGCTAGTAGTATGAATATAGTCAAATGAACAAGGCAAAACATACAACATGGAGTTATATTAATTAAATTAATTTTGCTGTGTTTGAAGAAGAAATTATATAAATTAAAGTTAAACAAAATAATTACTGAGCTTGACGGCCAACATGTCTCAAGTTCAATAAACTCATTTATTAACCGAAACCGAATTTTTAGCTTTTTTTAAAAATAACATTTGCAATTTTTATTCTATACTTGTAATATTTTCTCTAAAACTATTTTTTTGACTATTTTTGTTCTGTTAATTGAAGTGTTAGGTATTATATTTAGGTATAAAATAGAACTGATAATTTGATTTAAGTAAGAAGATTGGATTTTTTTATTTTCTATATTAAAATTTCTGCTTATTTTATATTTTCACTCATAGGTTTGTTGAAAGTTCCTTCTCCGTGACGCACGCAGCTGGTGGAGATAAACATGTTGCAATGGTTTAAATGAAATGAAAAAGTTAATTACGATATAGCGTACCGAAAAAAAAAATTTTTTGTGCAAATATAATCATTTTGAAAGCGCGCATTTTATTGAAAAAATCTTAAGCAGTATCTTCGATAGTAGTATTAGTAAGATGTGTGCAAAATTTTAACAAAATTAGACTGATAGTTTTTGAGATATCACCTACTGAAAAGGGTGTTCGAAGAAAGACTCGAAATGTTAATGTAATTCGTTCAAAAATTTACCTAACACTCTAGCTTCAAATTGCTTTAACATAGCCGTCATAAATCAAAAACGATTTTTTGAAAATTTCAAGGCGGTGTAACCCCTTAAGAAAACATTTGTTCTCATCCACTAAATAAATAATATAAATATAAATTCCCCCGGAAGGAAAACGGCCGATTAAGCTAGGAAAAGCAACAGAAAAATTTCTATGAAAACCGAATGGGACTAGACTTGTTGACTCGTACAGAAGCAGTGCAAGACAGGGGAATATGGAAACACCTTGTGGAGCCTTTGGCCCCCCGAGCCTACTAGGACAAGAGGATGAAGATGATAATGATGATACAAATTTCGCTGTATGTATTTCAAAATAGTTTTTGTACAAACTTGTGCTAAAGTAAAGCTAAAAAACAAATAATAAAAAAAATGACCAATAAAATACTTCATAAAGGACAGGCTGGAACATTTACATAAATTAACTGTGAACATAAATGATTCCCTTTGATTGCATGACTGAACCTACAAAGTTTAATAGTATATGAAAGATACTTATATGGTTTAGGTTCTAAACTATAACCGTTTTAGGGAGAGATTACAACCTTACTCATGTTGGTGTATAACCGTATTTACAACTATTTAGAATTAGGAGCGGTGTAATAATGATAGGTATAAACAAATTTAAATATACATAGATAATGATAAATAAAAATATTAACAATCAATTTAACGTCATTATTTTATATGAATTTAAATAGGTTCAAAATATACGTTATAGGCCGGTGGGTCGACCCAGATTAAGCTGGGAGAGACAACAAAAAAATGTATTTGAAACAGAATGGGTCTGGAGTGGTCGACTCGAGCAGAAGCAGCGCAAGACAGGGGATCATGGAAGCATCTTGTCGAGTCTTTGGGTCTCTAGGACAAGGGGAAGAAGATGATGATGATGATAGTGGTCTAAATTCTTTTCGGTCGGCTGAAGACGGTACGCGATTATTCAGGAAACCAATAGTATTATTTTATTTTATTATAATTTTTCGTATACGGATTATCTTAAAGCCATTGATAAACATATACATCAGTGATATAAAAGACAGTCCTTTTTTTACCTTCACAGGAATACGCATTTGTGTACGTAGTAATTCAATGTGTGTACCTTTTTTTATTATTATTTTATTTATATCCGAGATCCCGCGGTTATCAGTGGGTTATTCTTAACAACAATTTACATTATTAAACTAACAACATAGTAGAAAAGAGTACAATGTACGTAAAAATGTATTTAAAAAATATATATATAAATATAACATCCCAATGCAAATATTTGAAAAAACACCGTAAAAACAAACAATATACATATACAAAATATACTGTAAATATACATCTAATATAACAATGGAAAAAGTAATCAGTATGCAGGCAGTCTGTGTGTGTGTGTGTGTGTGTATGCACGAGCGCGAGCATGTGTGAGAGAAAATCAACCTAAAAAAGTAAGGTTACCACGCAAGTTTACCTCTAACTTAAAACCAAAAAAGCAGTTTAAGTTTTAACAGTTTATTGAGCGTAATTGATATAAATTAACTTTGTTAAAACCACTTATTTATTGAAAAAATTCAAAATGTTTCGAAGCCAATGGCTTCTTCGTCAGGAAATCCTAACGAAGAAGCCATTGGCTTCGAAACATGTTGAATTTTTTCAATAAATAAGTGGTTTTAACAAAGTTAATTTATATCAATTATAATTATGTTATCACAAAATAAATTTGCTACATTTGAAGAAGAAGTTTATTAAGCAGTTTAATCACAAAAACTTGTGATGAAACTGCTCAAAACTTAACCAAAAAATTGTGAAATCTCAACGTTATAGGTGCCAAAAAAAACGGTTAATTACAAAATTTTTGCCGTAAATCGTTTCCCAATGATCGATGTGGAAAAAGTGTGATCTCTACCAGACATTGACTTGTACGGAATTCTAAAATCAGTGTGTTTGTTGAATAATTTGTCCAGATATTTCATATCACTTATCGTTCATCTGTCATCAAGATTGATAAAGTTGTCTTTGTGAATGTGGATTTTGAAATTAAATATTTTCAAATGACGATAAATAAGCGATGTAATCCATGAGAGATTCCAGAACCATACATATAATAAATAAATATAAACCATTTAACGGGAGCGTGGTTTCAAGGTCTCTAAAAATGATCGAATAATCGAAAAAGTGCAAAAATTAAAATTTTACAAAAGCTGCTTCCCCTCAGCAATAGGTGGTGTCTCTATCGAAATCTACCTAACAGAATTAAATGAGTTTTAGCGAGATCCCGGTATCCATTGCCAAAGGCTAACGTCATAACTATTCAACCGCAAATTAAGTTCTCAACCCTTTTGAATCGTTTAATTCAACGAGAATATTCAAACCCTTGTTTCTCTGCCTGTTCAGAATACGCATAGCTTCTCGACTCGATAGCGGTATGTTTTCTCAAGGATCCCGGAATACGTTTTCCTCTGTTGGTTTTATAGCGATATATTTCTATGATTGGAACATTATTTTTGATCGTCCTTTTTGACGATGGGTCCTATTACTCCTAAATTCCACGCTTTTGGGGCTTTGCCGGTATTCTACGCCATAAAAAATATTCGGACCAAACGTGAGGTTCTTTACGGCTTAGGTATTTTTTCATTTCTGTGCGGGTCTCGTCTATTCAGCTTTGTCATATTTTAATATTTTAGCCACTTGGTGTACCTTTGCCCATAGTTTATAAAAAGTACCGTTTGTATGGGAGATGTTTTAATATTCAAATTAATATTATATTATTATAAATAATTTAAAATATGTTTTACTTTACTTTGTAATACACACAATATGAGCTATTAAATTACAACTATAGTTTCGAGAGGAGCAATCCCTCTCATCATCAGGTATAGATAATAACTAACTTAAATACAAAATTTATCAATCTAATTGGGTAGGTCAGGGGGTCAGGGGGGCGCGCGGCAGGGAAGGGTATTTTTTTCGCCGAACAGCTCTAGGAGTGGTGAACTGGACTGAAATGTGATATTATTTATTAATGTGTTTCCAGAATTTAATGTGATATTATTTATTGTGTTCCAGAATTTAATAAATAATATCACATTTCAGTCCAGTTCCCACTTAGATTGATAAATTTTGTATTTAAGTAAGTTATTATCTATACCTGATGATGAGAGGGACTGCTCCTCTCGAAACTATAGTTGTAATTTAATAGCTCATATTGTGTGTGTATTACAAAGTAAAGTAAAACATATTTTAAATTATAATGTTGCACCACGAAGTATCTGCCAAATCTTTCAATGTTATTATAAATATTTTAATATACATGTTCTGAGAACGAAATGACTCGATTTTATACACAGAGGGATAATTATTAATTAGGCTAAATTAAAAAATCTCACAGAGATAAAGCAATTTATATGAGAAACGTGTATGGAAGTCTTAATGGTGGCCCGGGGCTTTTATGACCTGTATGAGCTGGCTTAAGTGATCACTTTACACAAAGCAATTTTCACTAATTCCACCGTAAGAATATTATAAAAAAAATTTAAAGTTGTTTATGTGTTCTTAATCAGGTTCTTTCATATATCCGACGATGCTAGAAACATCTATTGTCCTTTCCATGATATATTATACATAGATATCACAGCTGGTAATGATATATCTTTATTTTTAAAGTGGAATATTAAGCAATATTGTTTTTAATAAATACTTGATATTCTTCCGAATATTATTATTTCCTATAATTCCTTTTTATAGACCAGTATGTATTTTTTAGAATATTCTCACGAGAGTCTAACTGCGCATTATTGAAGTCTCTCGAACGGTCCACATGAATATATAATCAACTGAGCTATTCTCATAATCACTAGAATTATGGAGAAATTAGTAGAAAGTTCTCGAGGCATCGCAAAATCAACATTTTGTATAAAAAGCGAACGGGCGCGTGCGCGAAGAGTTGTTCTAATTGACAGCGCGACATAGAAGACCACATATAAAAGCGGACTGTGCGAATTTGGCCAGCATTGTGAATAAGCGATAATAAATTAAGAGAGTTCTGAAAAGGCGTTTGAAAATAAATGCGACCACTAACGCGAGAATTACGAAATTAACGTAAATCAGTGCGAACCTGTGTGGAATATTTTAGTTACAATTAGTGTGAATTTAAAAACGGTGCTCCGATAAAACTCGTGTCCAGTGACTTTGTGTCATAAATAAAACTTTTAATTGTTATTTTCGTTTCATCTATCTCCAACAGTCACGATCCCTTGACAATATTTTTATTTGATTTTGTTATATTTATTAATTATTATATTATTTCATGTAGGGATAATTTATTTATCCTAAAAGAAATTCTTTTTCGTGCAAACCCATATTTCTATCAATAATTATTACTTTACCAGGTATCTGACAAAAATACCTTAAATAAATAAATATACAGTATTCAGTACATAACCACACCCATCCATCTGTATAGGTAAATACTTTAGTTCTAAATAAGCATCCCTTAAACTACTTGTTTAATAGCAAGCATTTCACGAACCTACGATTTAACTGAAAAAGTTGTGTTGTGTTAGTTATTTCATCCTGAATAAAGACCGTTCTGACCCAGATATTTAAACGCCTATTAAATCTCACCGTCAAAAATAAAACACTCTTATACTAGTTCACAATGATTTTAGTGAAATATACAATATTATTAATTATTCTAAAGTTTATCGAACTAAATTATATAACTGAATTTAGATTGATGTCCGTAAAGCTTTTCATTTTTCAGTATTTTAGTTTATTTTTAAAAAATTTCACTAAATTGAACTACACAGTTTTTAATTTTAATTTTAATAACGAAGATCGAATGAAAAATTTAATGAAAAGTTGATGGCACTAAAAAAAAACTAGAATAGTTCTAGTTATTGAGGCTTAGGTTTTCTTCTTAGATTGTGTGTTGATTTTTTTGATACGGATCGAATGTCTTTTGAGAGTATACGTTTTTTTAAGATTTTTTCTAGAAAATCAGATTCCCTCAATTCCATATGATAATGAAGCACATACGATAATTCAGATGTTATGCATTTTAATCTTCTTTAAAGAGATTTATTCTTGTTAGAAGGTTCACTTTAATAAAACGCCTAATGATACCAGGCTATTTTCCGAATATGTTATATAAGTGAAATACGGAAGTGCAAAAATCTGTAAAATTATGGTTATAAAAAAAAAGGCAGGAATATCCAAAAAAAATTATTGCAATCATCGAGGATTACTTATATAGAATGTACTGAATTGTAGATTTTATAGGAAATTTAGCTTATGAATTTATAGGAAACGTGATTTTGGAAGGAAACACATAGAATGCATTCAAAACATTTTTTAAATTTTTTTGGATACCGTTGTCTTTGCTTTTATACCCGTCAAATAGAGAAAATTTTACTGTTCTTGTAGTAAACGTACCTAATTCATATTAATGTATTTACATGTCCTCTATTAAAATACGCGCACGTGTGCAACTTCCACGTGTGTATTTACTTTCATGTTCGTTCTTGCGCTACCTCTAGAACACGGGCTTATAAAGGTAGACATTTACGCGTATTTGAATAAACAATAGAAAACAAGGGAATGTGGGTAAACAAAAACACAAAAGGTTAATCGTGCGCACCTTTACCCTCGGCGCTATTCAAAAGCCTTTTGTGGGGAAGCATTGATTTATTTAAATGAGCAAACGTACAATTATACCGTAGACGTAAAGAAAACAAAAGAAATCCCATGTACCAACGCCATATTATATATCTCAATTCTCTATACTTTTTGCTATCCACTCATGGATGAATCTATTTAAGAATAAAATATATTTGTGAAATTCTTGACTAAAATAAAAAGTACAAAAAATTTTACTTGTCACGAGATAGTATAATCGTAATAAATTATGCACTATACAAACCTCTTGCATGGCAATCTCTCCACACGAATCTGGAAAAGACTGGGTAATTCTCATAGATTCTAGAACCATCGCGACACGACAATTACCTATATGAAGGGATCGACCGGTTACTGCACAACAGTCATTGTTTGATGTTTGACGAGAGCTACATTGATCAGCGCGTGTTTAACCGATTGACAGGTATTAGGCGCGAGAAGCTACCGTCAAACGAGAAGTTTTCTAGTGCATACCTGAGCGATTTAAGTAACGTATGCAATTATCAATAAATGAGAGACAAGTTATTCAAAAGTGCTAAACAATTATTTTAATTGCAGCGAAGATTCTAGAATGAATTACGAAATTGAATAATTAGAGAGTAAATTATTCCAGAAACATTTAGTGACTGTGAATTTAAGAAAAACGCTCCAGTTAAGGTCGTGTCCAGTGACTTTTTGGGAAATTAATAAAAACTAAGTATTTCAGTTGACTCCCACAGCCATGTCCCGTGATCGAGTATGATATTTATTGTAATATTTTTCCGTAAACATCCAAGTAACATTTGCTTCAACACAATCAATATGATAATAAGTGTGTTGTGGTTTATTTTGAAAGCATAGGGAATATGTATTATTCTATAATATTGTTGATAATTTAGCATCAAGTTTTTTCATCTTTATACGAACACACGCAAACAAACTTTTATCAAAGAATTTGTTTTTTCGGAGGCTTGCCCGATAAAATTGATCGCGATTTGCGTTATAAACAGCGCGTTAGAAAATTTCATAGCATTTTTAACCTCACTTTTATGTTGTATTTTTACTTTCACTTTTCCTAGCCTTAATTTAAAAAGATATTTCCCATCACCTCAAATCATTACGTAAATCTTAAATTGTACTCTATGCACAATATAACGGCACACAATTGAATCTCGAAAAGAATTTACATTTTTATTTGTTACATTTGTCACAAGGCAAGCAAGAAAAATTAATTTTGCTGGGCCTAACATGAAAACCTCTTTTTGGCAAAGATACGTACATTAATTTCATTGCCCCTTGTCTTTAATAAGTTACCTTACGAAATTAAGGCAACTGTAAAATTCTTTTTTAACCATTTTAAAAATAAAATTATAAAAAAGCTAAAATATTCAAGGAGAAAGTATTCTAAGAAGGTGATCCATGATCCAGTTTTTTTATATTTTTTTACTGATTTTACTCTTTTAACTGTATTGTATAATTTGATCCTTTTATATTTATTTTCTTTAATGTATTTCTATATTTTTTATACATATTATTATTTTCCATTGTTTTATATAATAATGTATTATATTATTAAAATATTAAATTGTTCTTTATAACTGCCCTAGAACAGGTTTTACCTATTGGAGCGTTATAAGCTAATTAAAAAAAAAACCTTGTAATTATGATAATACGAATAAATAAAATAAAATAAATTTTTAATTTGTGTTACGATAAAAATCCATTATTTTACATTTTTAACACTAACTTTTAATAATAATACTAGTTGCAATCCGTCAAAAAAGACGGTACTTTTACATGTCGGTTCCTAAAGAATAAATTTTTATGTATTTATAAAAAAAATAGAAAGAAAAGGAAAAAAGTTTTTATACAATAAAAAAAAGTTACGGACGTTACACGATGTTACGATGGACGGACGGATGACGGACAGACAACGAAATTATTATGATTGGGATTGGAATACTAATATCTGGTGATCTTGTCAACAAGCCAGTATAAAGTAAAGAGTTTTATAAAGTATTATTTTTACATACAACTTACGGTTACTTACATATTATCTTATTTTTTTTTTTTTTTTTGGAAATCGGAAGGACATATTCCACGCAGGGATGGTACGATATATCTGCCATTATTTGAGATAGGATACGCGTATATTTTTGGGAAAATAAAATTTTATGTGCGTCATTGGTCAGTTTGATCTATATAAAATAAATGCTCAGTTTTGTACTTTTACAGTACTGATTTCGTGCTGTCCTTCAACGAAACAACCTTCAGTTCCACGAGTTTCATGAGCACATTTATCCCGTAAGGAATTCAAAATATAAATTTGTAACCGGCGAAAAATAATTTAATAAACAATTCTGCTTACAATACAGTCTTTTTTTTGTGTGAATAAATTCGTTTATTTTGCTGTCAATAAATAAATCGTTTTTATACAAATTGGATAACGCGCCATAAATTCGTTTATTTTGCTGTCAATAAATAAATCGTTTTTATACAAATTGGACAACGCGCCATAAATTCGTTTATTTTGCTGTCAATAAATAAATCGTTTTACTAAATGGACGAAATAATCGTGTCATTTACGTTCTCTTTTATATATTTTATTTGGATTACTTTTTAAAAATATTACTTGATAGTTTATATTTTATCGTTTTACTTACACATTTTTTGTACCTGTATTACCTGTTATCTGCCAAAATCTCCTGAACTCAAACGTCATAATATCCAAACCTTCTTACCGACTATAATGTACATCTTCGGAAAACATTTGAGGATTGATACCATAAGTCTGGCGGTCGCTGGCTCCTACTCTGAAAGATTCGAGTCCAAGATATGGCTGACGGTTAGCGCTGCACGGATTGGCCATGCACGGCAGACGGTAATCTCGACGACAGACGAGATGCTGTGAATTGATCAATGGACCCAACTGGTGTGAACAGAATTCATTACAGCGACTGTGCTTTCCGCGCGGTCAGACCTACAAGGCTTTGAACAAGAATACATGGAGAATTTATCGTAACTGAGGTGTTTTAATATACAGATATTAACATTCGACGGCACCATAAATAATGTCACGATTCGTGACTGTGGAAGATAAATGAAAACACTAAAATATTCTAAACTTTTACTTTTAAAAGTTTAAATCTCAACACACCATTTTAAGAGTCCATTAATTTTTACTATCTAAACAAGAACAATCGTTTTGGTAGATTATGCCATTGCCAACTGATAAACATGCCACATTTTAGTGAGTTTATATACAAAAATTATTTGATGAAATTATAGGAAATTACATGAATAATAATACAATTAATGGTTTTACGAATATACCATCTGAATAGGTAATTAAATGATAGTAAATAATAAGAATAATTGAATAAATATAAACAATATAAGATAGATATTAGACTTTTCCTGAAAATTGACAATTTGGCGAATACCAGAGATAACACAATGCAGGTAACATTTTATTTTAGAGAAAAAACAATATAAAAACAGATGTAAGTGATTCCTAAAAAGACGAAGTAGTATAATGTAATTTTTTATGTATACCTAGAACATTTTATAATTATTTAACTGTAACTAGTTGCGGATATTTTATACGAACCGTATGTTTTTTCGAGAAACTATTCTCGACGTTTCGTTGAATTCTTATTCAATGTCATCAGTTGGACGACCTTTAAAGATAAATATATATATATATATATATAT
>JADDOH010011693.1:0-32131 GCA_016648135.1 Agrypnia vestita
GGCCTGAATGTGACTCGACATGTCTCGAGACTACTTCGTGCTGAAGCTGCTCAACAGCTGCCTGGTGGGGAAGACTAACGGAGGTTTGGCCACAAAGGGGATTCTCGCGCCATTGAGGATTCTCAGCACTATAGGTGGTGCCCCGAACTCCTTCCACGTGCTTTGGAACCTCCTCAAGCGTCCTCCCCAGAACTGGTTGTTCAGCCTCGCGTCATCTTCTACCTCTGCGGCTACGGTCACCAGCGGGTTTTCGGCCGTGGTCTGCCTTCCGGTTAGGTCTCCTGTTCGGGTTCCCTGAGCCTCGCTCCCTGTGCCTCGGCTCCGGCAGAAAGGGCTTACGGGACTGGAGGTATCCCTGGTTCGGAGCTCGACGAGAAGTTGACGGCTGGGGTTGAGATGTTGACGGTTGGGCCAGGTTTCGGGTTGCGGGCGAGACCATCACCTTCTCCTGGCCCCCCGTTCTTTAGGATATACGCCGATAGCTCTTCCCTATTGAACAAGTATCCCGAGCTTGGAGGGATTTTGGCCGCACCTTCTCGCACGAAAGGGTCTGTGAAGCCCTCCAATATGGCCTTTCGCCGGTTCAGTATACACTCTGCCCGTCTGCCGCACACAATCTGCAGGATGTCGTCCGAAATCTTATTGTACGGAGCATCGCTGGTGAACATCGACTGAATCCGCTCGAAGAGAGCCGAAGCGGAAGATCCGTGCCGGGGTCGGATGCCCAATTCACCAGCGATTGCATCCCGTCTCTCAGGGCTCTGGGCGAGCAAGGGCGAGCAAGGCGTTTGAAAGAGCGGCGAGCGATCTTTCCAGCAAGCCAGTATGTTTCGGCGCGTTATCGACCCTTCTCAAGTCGTCGTTCACCGACAATTCCACAAATGTGGGAGTCGCCGCGTAGGTTCTCTGCGTTTCCGCATAGCGAACGCCTGACCACTCGTCGGAATCGAAGTGTTGCAACTTCGAGATCTGTTCGATCCGCTTCGGGTCCGCTCTCGGTACTGGCGGCTCCTTCACGACCGTGCTGAGCTTGCCGAACTCCAGCGTATTCTTCGCCCTTCTGAGGCGGCTGAATAAAGGACGCATTCGCGTCCTCCACGCTGGGCTCGCTCGCGGCCACGTGTTCCGGCGTTGGCGGCGTTGTTGATGCAGGAGCCGCGCCGCCCGCTAACAAGGCCTCCGTCAGAGCAGTCACCTGTTTTAGCAGGTGGTCTACACGCGGGTCGTATGCTACGCGGCGTCTCTTTCGACTCGGTTCTTCGAAAGAAGATCCGTCATTCGAGGATACCGGCGAAGGAGCTTGCTCGTCCGCCATCTTGTTAACAAATCGTTTGACGAAATTCACGGGATTTACACTAAAATATCAACGTCCTGTCGCACTATGTTAAAAATTTGTATAGTCTAATGTTTGTTAACCTAGGGATCAAAAATTAAGGGGGTAGATTGCAATAGAAACACAAAAAAAATCACAACAAAAGTTGGCGTGTCTAGACGCGTGCAAATGGCGCGAAACAACGACGTTATATGAAAAAAAAACCGTTGCGCCGACGTAACCGGAAACAGGGATACCAGCGGGAATAAATTGTGTCGCAAACAGGGAATCAGAGGGGGTAGGAACGCGTGTCTAAGTGCCGAAACAGCAGGCTGTTCTCTCATAATGGATTCCAGGCGTCGAGACGGAACACAAAATAATAAATTTTGTATATCATTGTATTTTGAAGCACAGATAGGTATTGGAACTGTATTTATAGGAGGTCATTAAGTCAAATTTTTTTCTCCTACTGTGAACCTCCGTCCATTTAAGAAAGACACTTGAATTAGTACGTGTAAGTCGTGCGTTTGACACACATTGTATCATTGTGTAAGTGTTTACGGATGTAATCATCAATACAATGAAACAGTGGCTTACACATACTTATTCAATTGTCTTCCTTAAAATTTTTTATCGTTCATTTATCATTTTTCTTAGTTTTACATAACAGACCCACAACACATCACACGGACATTTGTCTTTAACAAAAATGAAAACAGACAGACAGACAGACAAACAATGTTTTTGTCTGTTTTCTATACAAATCTACACTATTTGTCCAATCCGACCCAAATTTTGCATACTTATTCTAAACGACCTGGTGGGTAACTTAGGTAACATCATCTTTAAAAGCTGTCCATACAGTGTATAGCATTGATGCTTCAGTACAACTAGTCTAATCTAAACCATTTTGCTAAAAATTTAAGAAACATTTTAGTAGATCTGGTTGAATCTTACTTTCCAGTTACTTCAGGAGAGTTGACTTGTTGATGTTTGTTCAATCAGCTCCTTCTTTTTATGGCCACGGTTTTTATAATCGAATGTTGTGGTAAATACCTAATCAATTATGTTTTTCAACAAAGGTGGCCAAAGATAGCGCACTATGTGAATCAGTTGTGGCCATGTTCATTGCCAAAACTAGAACAAAAGTAAGATTTTTGTTGTTAAGACACCCTATATGTTCTTTGATTCTGAGGTGACATATGAGGTATCTTAACAACAACATTTTTTCTAAATTCGCAAACCATCTCATAGAAAAAAATCATAAATTTTACTTAAAAACAGAAGTGAAAATATTAATTTATTTATTTATTTATTCATACGCCAATCGGCTATATACATTGATTTTACAAAAATAATAGACTTAAATGAATGGATTAGAAAAATTGCACATATATAAGAAAACAATACTAGCATAGTAACAACATGGTATAATCATATAGGGTTGAGGGTAATTTTAATACTGTGATAACAATCTTTTTGCCGCTGATGAGAATGAGACGTATGATTCATCGAAGAAGTTGATATCAACACAGTGGCTATTCACCAGATTGGCAATCCTATTTCTTGGGCCATTGTACACGTAACTTTTTGTGGATTTAGTGGTTTCTAACAATCTACGCACTCTTAGATCCGGCCTAGCAGAGATAATGCCAAATTGTTCCAGGATCTCGGGCGAGTCTATCTGTCCGTTGACAGATTTGTAGAAGAAGGTCAGATCAGACAATTGTCTTCGAGTGATTAGTTTGCTGATTCTAAATCTGTTATATACGGTCTCAATATCTCCTGGTGATCGTGTACGATAGGCGATGCATTTACATAGTTTGCGTTGTATTCTTTCGAGCTGATTGATTAGTTTATTGGTATACGGCGACCAAATGACAGAACAGTATTCTAAAATCGGTCTCACAAGACTGTCGAATAGTCGTACCAGCGTGTAGACATTGCTGAAGTCCTTCCCAGCTTTAATGATGTAACCAAGAGTCTTGAAAGCTTGTGACGCAACTTTCTCCACGTGGCTTGAGAAATTCAGTTTATGGTCCACAATAACGCCAAGGTCCTTTGCCGAGGTGACTATCGGGAGATGATGTCCATCAATGAGATAATTAGCCTGATATTGATTTCGTGATCTAGAGAATGACATTACTGAGCATTTACCGATATTTAACATTAGTTTGTTTTTAGTACACCACCTGTGGAGTTCATTGAGATCGTGCTGAAGAATTTCTAAGTCTTGGTCATTCATGATTCTTCTGAAAATTTTCATGTCATCTGCATATAGTAGGTAATCGGATAGTAAATTGTCTGCGATGTCATTGATGAAAATATTAAAGAGAATCGGACCAAGATGTGACCCTTGAGGGACACCAGAGCATACTTCATACTCTTCAGAGATAAATCCATTAACTCTGACTTGTAGGAATCTGCCAGTTAGATACGAATGGAACCACTCTAATGCTGTGCCTCTCACACCATACAGACCGAGCTTGTCAATCAGGATTCCGTGGTCTACCATGTCGAAAGCCTTACTGAAATCTGTGTAGATAGCATGTACATCCACCCCCTGGTTCAGAGCATTGAGTATGTAGTTAATGTATAGATACAGATTCGTTGTTGTAGATCTGCCACTGAAGAAGCCATGCTGCTTTGTAGTAATTACATTTTTGAATGCAAATGTCAGTTGAGGAAGAATTAGTTTCTCGAAAAGCTTTGACATGGCTACTTGTATACATATCGGGCGGTAGTTAGTTACCTCAGACCTAGTACCAGATTTGTGAATTGGGCTTATGAACGAGAGTTTCCATGCCGAGGAAAAGACTCCAAGCTGTAGTGATTTGCTGAATATATGCGTTATGGGCTCGCAGAGACCGGCTGCACAATTCCTTAGGAAGAGATTCGGTACACCGTCGGGCCCAGATCCTTTGCTGACCTTCAGGCTCATTAGCTGTTTAAAGACGTTATCAAAGGTGACGCTAAATTCCGATAGGTTAGCATCTTTGACGCTTCGAGTACTAGTATTATGGTCCGCTGGGCGTTGATAATAGCGTTGTTAATAGTATAGATACTCCTGAAGTATGATGCAAAGAGGTTACTTATTTCACCACCATTAACAGCTGTTTTCTCATTCCAAGACATTTCAAATGGAATGTCAAGGTTATTACGACGCTTGTTTTTCACAAATTTCCAGAACTGGCTAGCATCGGTCTCCATCAGGGACTCCATCCTGGTAACATAGTTCCTGTAGCAGCTGGCACTGAGTTTTTTGCACTCCAATCTCAGCTTCTTGAATCGGATATATGCTGGTTTTGTGTGTGTTCTCTTGTAGTGCGCGTGTGCCTCTTTTTTTTGCCTAACTTTATTTATGAGTTCTTTTGAGAACCAACACGGGTAGTCGCTGGTTTTCTTTGAGAAGACTGGAACATGGTACTCAATGCATTCATTGATTTTCTCATAAAACCACTTAACTTTATCATCAACGGTGTCAATCATGTATAACTCAATCCAGTTGGTCCTAAGGAAGAATCTGTTGATTGCTACATAGTCAGCACGTCCAAATGCGTAGGTTGGTGGGCTATGTGGTTTTAAGTTGGCCTTGCTACTAACGTAAACGTGCAAGGCAGGGTGGTGTTCATCCTCGTCAATTATAGGGTGTGATTTCTCTGGTTTCACGTAGAAATTACTGAAGCATAAGTCGAGGAGATGATCGTAGGAGTTCCGTACTTCGTTCATTTGCATGCATCCAGTGAGGAGTAGTTCGTTGTAGATGAGATTTTCGCAGTCATCTGGTGGAAGGCTACTAGGGATATTGTAGTCGCCTACAATGAGCATCTTGGAGTTGGGGTATTTAGCTTGAATAGATGAGATTGTGTTGGTGTGTTTAGCATAGATGTCGGTCGTTGAGTGCGGTGGTATGTAGATACATCCAACTATGACATCGCCGTCTGTACATTTTATTTTAACAAAAATTTGTTCGATGTTTTTAATGTTGATCGATAGTAGCTCGGCTGATATGCTGCGCTTGACAGCAATAAATACTCCACCTCCTCTGCTGTAAATACTTGTATTGATATCCCTATCCTTTCTAAATATTGCAAATGTGTCATTAATTACTTCACCATCAGCTATAGAAGAGTTTAACCAAGACTCACTAACACAGATTATATCACTATTGTTACTTGCAGAAGAGGTTAAAAAACTATTTAGTTTAGTTCTAAGACCTCTTGTGTTTTGATAATAAATTTGTAAATTATTTTTCTTTGTGCATCCTTTTTGATTTTGGTGGGCGAAATGTATGTTTGTCAACTATTTTTGGAATTCCATTGACGTATTTAATGGTCTTGTTTATGTCTCCACCAGAGCGTTTAATTCAGATCTCAGCTCCTGAAGGTGCTTCTGTTGTCCTGGTGTAAGGTATTGTTTGAAGATCACTCTAGATCCTTCCGACGGTTTTGTTTTCAATAAAGTCCTCGCTTCATTAGCAGATGGAGTTTCAAGTAGTAGGGGTCGGGTCTTCCCCTCTGCTGCCTTGCCAAGTCGACGTAGTTTCATGTTAGGTACAGAGTCAGATACCTCCTGAGGAATTATCGTAGAAAGCCTGTCACGGTCGTCTTGGAGCCGGTCAGCGCCGGCAAGCTTTTCTGATTCCGGGACGTTTAAAGCAATAACCTTACTTTCACACTTCTGCCTCTCGTAGATTTCAGAGATAATACCGTCAGGTGTGACTGGTATGACACCACCTGCGTTAACTTTATCTTCTACCGCACTGATTCTTTTGCTCAGTTGCGTGTATTGCTTGGCAGCTGTTTTAGTGCTGTCGTTAAGTTTATTTAGGTCAGACCTAATACCAGCGACACTGGACTCAAGGTTCTCCATTCTTTTTGTGAAAGGAGCTAGGTATTTCTTAAAAAGATGTTCAATCTGATTAGTCAGCGTCGGCAAAGCACTGATTCCATCCTCATCACCGTCTTCCTCACTGTCAGACTCTATAATGCTAACCTCCGAAATGCATGACTGGCATTTCCAGTTAATTTTCCCGTATTTCTTAAATTCCGCAGCAAATTTATTAAAATTAACACTGTCTAGTCCACTACACTTTTTATGAAACCATTATTTGCAAGAGCTGCAGTTAATACTGCCTCCTTTATTAATTAATTTATTACACCCAAAACAATTGTGTACGTTTGCCGCCATGTTTTGATATAACAGATTCACTGAATTCAATATTATAAAGTCTTATTCCATTCAAAATATTATATATAAATCAGAGCACTTCAATAAGATGACAGCTTGATGTTATTGTTGTAATATATATATATCTGTTGTTATATATTGTTATTGTATATTGTCTGTTGTTGTATATTGTTGTAATATATATATATTAAATACCAATAATCAAGATTTAAAATTAAATTTAAAAAAATTATAATTTACATTAGGGAAGCGGTGAATAATATAACACCTCTAATAAATAACCAAATCAATTTTCCATACAGCCCTTGGTTCAATTTAACTCTCACAAAAGATTTGGTAACACCCACTTTAGACCCCGCCTCCTCTCCATCTCCCTCGTAGATTCCATGAATGTGATAAATATTGGTGAAAGGTTAACAGTACTATAGTTGTGGTGTATAGTGTTGTGAATATAGTAGTGTAGTGTTGGTCCTGACGAAGAGACGGGAACCGGTCAACCTAAAATCTGGTAGTGGTTTTTTAATTTAATTAACAACTAATTTAACTAACACTCTGTTAAAAATATTTTAATGTCTGATGAAACGATTCAGATTTGAGTGTGGACATTTCAATCATTTTTTTTTTGCAACTGAAGACGTGAATATGTATATATATGAATAGGTACTTATTAAAACACAAGTTTCCATTATTGTAAAAACATTACAATTATGTCAATGTCTTTTAAATATGTCAAAAACTTAGATGACATATGTGGGGTATAAAATCAAAGGCAGCAATATCCAAATAATTAACAAAATGTTTTGAATGCAGTCACCGAGGATTACTAATTTAAAATGTACTGAGTTCCAGATTTTATGTATTTATCCCTTCCAAAATCATGTTTCCTATAAATTTATATATGTTAATTTCATTCGCACTCAAAAAGGATTAACAAAATTAAAGCAATTAAACCATCTTGTGTTGCTCTGAAAACAAAGTTTATTTTATTACATAGTTACAACATTGACGTATTATAAAATAGACAAGTTATTTCCATACTAGCTGGCTTTCATATGTAGAAAATATTGCTTTCAAAGAGAGAACAAATCACATAATCAAGTAATCATGTTAAAATCAGGTACATAATTTGAAGTCACGGTGATTAAAATAACATACTCATTCTTATAAAAGTGTATGATACTCTGTTCCTTTTTCCCCGGGACTTTTTTTCAGCGTAGTTTTCGTAGTCGGCGTTTTATTTCGGTCCATTCGGTAACGAATGCAAGTAAGGCAATTACCTTCTTTTTGACTTCACGATTTCACGCTTGTAACGTATCTACAGTTTATTATATCATTGAGTTACAAGCTATAATTATCTATAAGTTCCGTTAATAATTATTCACAATTTTAATCAAAATTTCTACCTGAAAACAAAGAAACAACATTTAATATGCTTTAATAATGTGTATTTTTATTATTTTGTGTTCCGTCTCGACGCCTGGAATCCATTATGAGAGAACCGCCTGCTGTTTCGGCACTTATACACGCGTTCCTACCCCCTCTGATTCCCTGTTTGCGACAATTTATTCCCGCTGGTATCCCTGTTTCCGGCTACGTCGGCGCAACGGTTTTTCTTTCATATGACGTCGTTGTTTCGCGCCATTTGCACGCGTCTAGACACGCCAACTTTTGTTGTGATTTTTTTTTGTGTTTCTATTGCAATCTACCCCCTTAATTTTTGATCCCTGGGTTAACAAACATTAGACTATACAAATTTTTAACATAGTGCGACAGGACGTTGATATTTTAGTGTAAATCCCGTGAATTTCGTCAAACGATTTGTTAACAAGATGGCGGACGAGCAAGCTCGTTCGCCGGTATCCTCGAATGACGGATCTTCTTTCGAAGAACCGAGTCAAAAGAGACGCCGCGTAGCATACGACCCGCGTGTAGACCACCTGCTAAAACAGGTGACTGCTCTGACGGAGGCCTTGTTAGCAGGCGGCGCGGCTCCTGCATCAACAACGCCGCCAACGCCGGAACACGTGGCCGCGAGCGAGCCCAGCGTGGAGGACGCGAATGCGTCCTTTATTCAGCCGCCGCCGAGCCTCAGAAGGGCGAAGAATACGCTGGAGTTCGGCAAGCTCAGCACGGTCGTGAAGGAGCCGCCAGTACCGAGAGCGGACCCGAAGCGGATCGAACAGATCTCGAAGTTGCAACACTTCGATTCCGACGAGTGGTCAGGCGTTCGCTATGCGGAAACGCAGAGAACCTACGCGGCGACTCCCACATTTGTGGAATTGTCGGTGAACGACGACTTGAGAAGGATCGATAACGCGCCGACCCATACTGGCTTGCTGAAAAGATCGCTCGCCGCGCTTTCAAACGCCTTGCTCGCCCAGAGGGAGACCCTGAGATACGGGATGCAATTGCTGGTGAATTGGGCATCCGAACCCGGCACGGATCTGTCCGCTTCGGCTCTCTTCGAGCGGATTCAGTCGATGTTCACCAGCGATGCTCCGTACAATAAGGTTTCGGACGACATCCTGCAGATTGTGTGCGGCAGACGGGCAGAGTGTATACTGAACCGGCGAAAGGCCATATTGGAGGGCTTCAAAGACCCTTTCGTGCGAGAAGGTGCGGCCAAAATCCCTCCAAGCTCGGGATACTTGTTCAATAGGGAAGAGCTATCGGCGTATATCCTAAAGAACGGGGGGCCAGGAGAAGGTGATGGTCTCGCCCGCAACCCGAAACCTGGCCCAACCGTCAACATCTCAGCCCCAGCCGTCAACTTCTCGTCGAGCTCCGAACCAGGGATACCTCCAGTCCCGTAAGCCCTTTCTGCCGGAGCCGAGGCACAGGGAGCGAGGCTCAGGGAACCCGAACAGGAGACCTAACCGGAAGGCAGACCACGGCCGAAAACCCGCTGGTGACCGTAGCCGCAGAGGTAGAAGATGACGCGAGGCTGAACAACCAGTTCTGGGGAGGACGCTTGAGGAGGTTCCAAAGCACGTGGAAGGAGTTCGGGGCACCACCTATAGTGCTGAGAATCCTCAAGGGCGCGAGAATCCCCTTTGTGGCCAAACCTCCGTTAGTCTTCCCCACCAGGCAGCTGTTGAGCAGCTTCAGCACGAAGGAGTCTCGAGACATGTCGAGTCACATTCAGGCCCTGAAGATGTCAGGCGTGCTGGAAAGAGCAGATCATTCTCCGAGCTTCATCTCAAATCTGTTTCTAACTCCGAAGTCGGACAACTCCCTAAGGCCGATATTCAACCTGAAGGCGTTGAATGCCTTTGTGGAGGCGAAACCCTTCAAGCTGTTCAACCACTTTCGGGTCCCAGACTTCCTCCAGCCCAAAGATTGGTTGGTGAAAATCGACCTAACCCAGGCATACTTTCACCTACCAATAGCGGAATCGCACCGAAAGTTCCTGAGACTATACTACCAAGGGGAACTTCTCCAGATGACCTGCCTGCCCTTTGGCCTGTCATCAGCCCCGAGAATGTTCGCAACGCTGTCAAACTGGCTAGCGGGACTCTTGCGGAAGAGAGGAATAAGGACCGTAGTCTACCTGGACGACTTCCTTCTGGCCAATCAGTCAAGGGACCTGCTAGCGACCCAGGCAGTAGAGACGGTCAATCTGTTCCAGCATCTGGGTTGGTGCATCAACCGCGACAAGTGTGTCCTTATACCTACCCAAAAGCTGGAGTTTCTGGGCATAACTTGGGACACCGAAGCCAACCAGAAATCCCTCTCGGACCGCAAGTGCTCTGGCCTTCGCCAAGTACTGCGCCGCCCGATCGAGGCCGGCAGTTGCTCCCCCAAGCAGGTTCTAGGCCTCTTGGGGAGACTCAACTTCGCAAACTTCGCCACCCCTCGGGGTCGTTTGCATTGCCGAAGACTGCAGAGATTCAGCCGCCAGCTGCAGAGGCACGAGCCATCCAGACAAGTGGAGCTTCCTGCCGCGGTTCGGCAAGACCTAGAGTGGTGGTTGGAGGCCGTAGGGGAGTCCTGCCCAATACACGAAGCCCCCTTCTCCCACTTCCTGACTACAGACGCAGCGGACGCAGGTTGGGGCGGCCAGGTGGACGATATCAGGCCAGTGGTCCCCAGAGCAGATGCGGTGGCATTCCAACCAGAAAGAAGCCTTCGCTGTTTACGCAGTGATCAGGGATCACGCTTACCTGCTAAGAGGAACGAAGACCCTACTGCAGACAGACAACAAGACAGTAGTGGCTTACATCAACAAGGAGGGGGGGACAAGATCATTGGGCCTTCTGAAGATAACTCGAGACCTCCTAGAGTTTATCGACCAGCAGGAAATATCTCTGACAGCGCAGTACATTCCAGGGAGATACAACGGGATTGCGGACCGACTCTCACGGGGGACACCACTCCCGGAATGGCACCTCCTGGAACCAGCGACAGAGGAAATATTCCGAATATGGGGACGTCCTCAGATCGACCTCTTCGCATCGGCCACCGCCCATGTGGTGCCAAACTACGTGTCGCTAGACTCAACCGATTGCTCGGCCTCCTATCTCAACGCATTCAGTCAGCATTGGGATTACGAGCTGGCCTGGGTATTTCCGCCGCCGAATCTCGTCCCAAGAGTACTGGCGCACTTGAACCTGGCAAGAGGCACCTTTCTCCTAGTTGTGCCAAGATGGGAGAAGACATTCTGGAGGGCCGATCTCAAACAACGAGCAAAGGGAGGGCCAATAAGCGTAAGAGATCTGAAGAGCGTCCTGATCGATACGTCGACAGGGTTTCCCCCACCGAGGGTGTCGGACCTCCAACTGGAAGTTTGGAGAATAGCAGTGGGTGGGAACAGGCTATAGCGGATTGGAGCCAGGAGGAACAGCAGCTGTTCAGATCTGGCTGGAGAGGCTCAACGCTGAACACCTACAAGCCGGCCTGGGATAGGTGGCAGCGATGGTGTACCACGCATTCTGTCCAACCTCATAACCCTCCCCCTGCAACAGTGGCAAGATATCTGGCCAACCTGTTCATCCACGAAGGGCTAGCCCCTCGAACAATATTGGTCCACAAATCGGCAATCGTATCCTTCTGTGGCCCAGCTCTTGATGCAGATAAGATTAGCTCGAACTTCCTCGTCAGGCACGTCCTTAAAGCCATCTCGGTTTCTGGTGGATGCACTGAGAGACCCCCGATCTGGAACCCCCGAGTAGTGGGGGAGTGGCTACGTGAAAACCCGCCAAGGAACAGCCGGTATGACGTGTCAAGGAGGACGGCCATACTACTCATCATGGCATCTGGGCGAAGAGTCCAAGATCTGACACTTCTCAGAGTCACCCCGGACCGATTGATCGACAAAGGAGACTCCATCACGCTATGGCCAGCCTTTGGAGCGAAGACTGACACGGCAAGACACAAACAATCGGGATGGAGGTTGAGCGCATCGGATGAAAGGAACATCAACCCCTTGTTTTGGATCCGAAAGCTGGTCTCACTCTCACAGCCGAGACGAAAGCCGGACATGAAAGAACTATTTGTGACGACAGCAGGTGAAGTAAAGCCAGCTTCACGGACAATGATAGGTGGTTGGATCAAGTCAATCCTAAGAGAGGCTGGAGTGGAAGCAACGCCAGGAAGTGTTCGTTCTGCTGTGGCTTCGTTGAATTGGCTGGAAAACTACCCGATAGAGGAGATCTTGTCAAGGGGAAACTGGCAGAGTGAAATCACCTTCCGAAAATTCTACCAAAGAGAGATAGTAGATAAGCCCAAGCAACAATGCCCCCAGAGCTCATTAGCGCCTCTCTTTACGCCAATATAGGCAGTCACATATAACGTCGAACCACTAGGTCACCAGGTGATAACAAACAGATCTCTCATAATGGATTCCAGGCGTCGAGACGGAACACAAAATAAAAGAATTTTACCTTCCATTAAAATTCCTATTTTGTTTCCCTCGACGCCTGGAATCCAGGTAATCCCTACCTGGTGCATTATGAGTCATATGAAAGAAAAACCGTTGCGCCGACGTAACCGGAAACAGGGATACCAGCGGGAATAAATTGTCGCAAACAGGGAATCAGAGGGGGTAGGAACGCGTGTATAAGTGCCGAAACAGCAGGCTGTTCTCTCATAATGGATTCCAGGCGTCGAGGGAAACAAAATAGGAATTTTAATGGAAGGTAAAATTCTTTTATTATTATTAATATTCTTTAATAATATGTATTAAATTAAATTAAATTACTCTTATTTTATACGCTAACTTTTTTGACCATAGCTGTCATTACAATTTTGTTTTTTCCTACCTTCCAAATTCAAATTCAATCTCATCACACTGTTGGGTGCATTTACTGCTGTAAACACTACAGATATCTGTCCTTTAAGAAACTCTTGAATTCTTTTGAAAATATTCCCGGGTACTGATCAGTGAGAAGCATACCAATATCTCTCACATCTCCTATATTCATGATTACTTTTACAAAATCATTTGCAATCAATCATTTTTCTAAGAAAGTATACAAGGAAAGATTATGATTTTTTTCCCACACTTTTGTTTGATCCATCAGCATTCAGAATATGTTGAAATATTTGAAATTTTCGAGTTTGAAAGGCCATTAAAATCACCAGGCAACATAGTACTGGAAAGCAAACTAGAGTTTTGGGGTAATTTTGCCTGGTGTAGGGTTGTCAAAATGTTATCTTAGATCAATAAAAATAATACAGGGTTATTTTAAAAACATTAATACCCTCGCAGAACTATATTTCTGCCTTAATTATGAGTCGAAAATGTTCAAAGAACCATGACCTAATATCAATAGTTATGGAGATATGTGACATCAAAGTTGGTATTTTTTCAATATTTCTGACTTATTTTTTGCAAAACGTTGGACTGTCATAACAGTAACTTATATCGAATATGAAAAATTCATTCCCTTTATAGTAGGTAGGTACGTAGTATAATAATAAAAAAGTATTCATATTTAAAAAACTACACTTCTTTACCGACAGCTCACAGTGCGGCAAACTTAAAAATTAAAGAAAGGGACATACATTTTCTTTACATTTATATGCTAGGTTTCCTAAAGAATCTCGATTTCAGTACATTATAAATTAGTAATCCTCGATGACTGCATTCAAATTTTTTTGGATATTGCTGCCTTTGATTTTATACCCCGCATAATTAAAAGTGTACATTCAATGCAGTTGAATCACATCTTTCCTACGTGATCTTTATAAAATTGAATATTTAAACAGTTTTCAAATAACAATCCACGGTAACATAACCCTCACAGAATTCATTTGAACATTCTTGATTGTATTTTTTTAATCAAACAAATAATAATAAAAGAGTAAAAAAAAATGATTAGAGGAGTGCTACAATTGATATAAATAAACGTTGAAATTTTTTTATTAAAAATGTTACCACAGCTTATCACAGTTTTAATAATTGGAATTTTAAAAAGCAGTCGTTAAAAATAAGCATGTCAAATTGAATAATTTTATTTAATGTAAAGCAAAGCCCTGTACTATGATGTCAGGTCTAATCAATCAAACAGTGGCCTGCAAATATGATTCGGTCTAGCATCGTTATGATATTCCAGTGCGGAGATAATGTCTCAACTCTTGCAAACCCTCTGTCACAACTTCTCTTCCATCAAGCAATATTTCACATCTCCAGAGGATATAGAATGGTGTTTACTTGACTCGGTCGCAAGGATCCAGGTCAAAGAGCTCTGGAAAATTTTGGGTAACTTTGTGTTTGCTATGAAAACAAACCACTTGTTCTATTAATTTTGATGTGCATAACTATGTCTATTATAATTACATGTACATATATTTATTTATTTTTGTATGAAATTAGACTTTACGACCATTTCGAGTTATGACCGAAGTTGTGGAACCGAACCCCGTCATAAGTTGTGAACTGACTCTAGTTGTAATCCACTACAGGAATGTACCAACAACTTTCAGATATCTTCAGTAATCTTAAGGCCAAACTTCGGCCTTCACTAATTGAATATTGACAAAAGTTACACCAGTAGTGACGAGAGGAATGTGACCTGCAGTGAATCTCTCATGAACTAAGCAGAGGAGCCAAGCTACCTCTATCCAATGGCAAGCCTCAAGAGAATAACTGCCTGCACAGTGATCAAGAACCCTCAACCTAACAGGGTGGAACAAGTAAATATTGTGAACGAACGTAAATATCTGTTGACTTAAGGTAATTGTATTCCCCGTTACTTGTATTAACCCTCTGCCCCCAACCTGCATTAAAATAAATATGTGTAAAAAATCCCAAACATTCTTAATCCACAATACAATTTTTTTTTCCAAATTCTCTGAGTACTCTACTAACCTAACCTAACCTAACCTAACCTAACAGGGTGAAACAAGTAAATATTGTGAACGAACATAAATATCTGTCAACTTAAGGTAATTGTATTACCCGTTACTTGTACCCAACCTGTATTAAAATAAATATGTGTAAAAAATCCCAAACATTCTTAAGCCACAATACAATTTTTTTTTCCAAATTCTCTGAGTACTCTACGTGTGGCTAGACCTATTATTACCAGCCTATTGTGACTATTACTACAAATCAGTTGTAATAGCTTTGACACTTTTAGGTAATTAATACCTTATTGTAATAAACATCATCAAGGGTTTTACATGAATTAGAAGGGTAAAAAATTCAACAAAAAAATAGTCTTAATCTTCATTAAGCGATCCATTACTTTCACGTTGCTAAACAAAAAAAACTAAAATTATACACACCCAACATGTTGATAACTTCTGCTACAAAATTAGTATAAAAGTAGTCTAACAGAAAACAATAGGTCAGAATACAACTGCGAGCATTTTATACGTAAGTGGCCTTAGTATTAAGACATACTTTTAATTATAACATACAGACCATATCTGGGGTGGGTTCGGCTAAAAAAATTGGGAGTTTTATCATCTTTTTTAGTCAACAGCTAGAGTAACTAAGTATCACTTATTTATTCAAGTTTAAATACATTTCTGACTATAGGCATGTATTCAGACAGCTTCCAGATTATACATATAATTATTATATAATTATATCATAAATTATTATAATACATTAGGATTAAGGTAAATGCAGTTTTTATATTAACATTTTTCTGAATAACATCTTGATTAAAAGTATATTAAATCAACAGTGTTTATTTTCACTTATGACGTAAAAACTGGAAATTATGTCAGTTAGGTATTCAATTGCAATGATAATAGGTAACTGACATTTAACTGTTGAATGTTTAGTTCAATTTTCCGGTCCGGAAAACTCAAAGTTTATTTATGCGCATTATAAAAGAAAAAATAACAAATACAGTACGATTGTAGAACAAGCAAAAAATATATGTATATACAGTAGAACTCACTTAAAAAGTTCCCTTTGATTAAGCTCGCCAAATAAGTTAACATTCTTCCGTCCTTGGAAAACTCCCATTTAGAAAGGTACGTTTATGTGGGCACATAATACCAAAAATATTGCCTAACAAAAACATTTTTCAATTATGGTACGAGTATGAATATGAAGGTATATACTATATATATATTTTATATATATATATATTATTATTAATATATATATCTATATATATATATTTAATTTCTTTGGGGATACCCGCGTCAAAATCTGATCCTCAGAAGGCCATTCGTCAACTGACGTTTCGCCTGAATCACAACAGGCATCTCAGGGTGTCTTGTTAATAAATTTCCTTCACGAGGGGCAGTGCGAGCACGTCCGTTCGTATCGGAAGCCCATTACCAAGGTGATTGGTTGGCTTGGTAATGGGCTTCCGATACGAACGGACGTGCTCGCACTGCCCCTCGTGATGAAAATTTATTAACAAGGCACCCTGGAGATGGCTGTTGTGATTCAGGCAAAATTTCGGTTGACGAATGGTCCTTCTGAGGACCAGATTTTGACGCTGGTTATCCCCAAAGAAATTAATGCTAACATTTCTAACACCCGTGAAAGCGTTTACATAATATATATACATATATTTATATGTTATAGTAAAATAGTATATATATACATTTCTTAATTTGCTGAAATTTCAAAGGAATCAATCATCAATAATTATTGCATAACATCCCCCATTTTTTTCTAAATATGAAATATAATTTAGCAATGAAAAATATCAGGAATAAAAACGTTTTAAATATTAATTAATTAATTAATTTAATCATAATTACATTTTAAATATAAAAAAGCAAAATCGTTATTAATCACAAAATAAGTTTTTACTGTGTGAAGTTCGGCCCTGCCTTGCAAAATTATTGTCCAGTTTGACTGCTCAAGGACTGGACTGGATTACTGAATGTACACATAAATTAAATAAAAAAAATTAAAAGAGATAAACTTTAAATATGAAGTCAAGTAGAGTGCTGTTTACAAATATCGTATTTTTTCTGACAATAAGAAGTATGGTGTAATATAATTGTATTGAAATAATTTAATTAAAATCTTAGTAGTCTCCATCTATTATATTTCTAATTGATGTCCTATCTGGCAATTACTTAATGTATATTTATCATTTTTCAGAATTCGAATTTCTGCACTCTGGGGAATGCGGTACAAGATACAGATTATAATTGTAAAATATTTTGTTCAACAGTAGTCCAAAACACTATATCGCCATTTAGTTAGAATACTATTACTATTACTAAGTTGTCCTTCAGACTTTTGTCGTAATATTTCCTAATTTCATTAATAACTTCAATTTTGTGAATAATTTGGACCCAAATTGGAGTATTGGTGCGGAGTGTTTTGAAAATAATACATATATATGGATACTTATATACATTAAAAAAATAAACAAATTCTGTACCTCAGAGGTAAACTATTGTAAGTAACAAAAGAGCTATTTTACAGGAGAGTAGAAAGATTGTATTGAAAATATTCTAACCTCAATCATCAAATTATGATTAATTTAATTTAATTTTTCTTTTTGTAATTCAAGTACCCTCTAGTAAATCTTGTTAGGACATTTTTTTCACTTAAAATAATATCCCAGTTCAAGAGATTTTACTTAAGATAGTTTACCTCTGAAAAAAAAATGCGTTCGCTCATTGTCTAACAGTTTGCCCTTCAGATGTTTTACATTTGGTCATCCTACAATCACATTGTGAAATATGTAATGGGAAAAATAAAGATAAACAAATACAAAAGTTGTTATTTTAATTAATAAAAAAATATATGCATTATAAAACTGTTGGCACAAATCACCCAATGCGGGCAAAAAGCCTGATTGATAAAGTACTGTTTTACGATGCTGTGTTTATAGAAATAATATATTTGAGTAGAATTGTAGTTAATATAGCCAAAGTATGTTATCTACAACTTTACAGTATCTACTTTATATGAAAATTTACTGACATAATCACACAGAAAAAACAGGTGAAGAACGACAAGACTTTTTCGAGGATTTTTTCAATAGCAGGCAGTATACGTATGGGCCTGCAATTAGTATATTCATCATGCATCCCCCCTTTATAGATTGGTCTTATAATTCCTATTTTTAACATTCCTGGGATTTCACGCTGTGTTCATGATAGTATTTATAAGATGAACAATCATGGGACCCAGTACATTGATATTTCTTTTAATCTCACCCATGTGTATGCCATCAATACCTGGCGTACGAGTAAGTTTCGTACCCCTTACTATTTCTATGACATCACTCAGAGACGGTTCGTTTTGCTACCAAAGAAAAGTCTCTTATCCGTACACTCAAAATACAATAATGAAAAAAATAAAATTCAAAACTAACTTATATCCAAGCATTTATTTTTGATTAGTGTCTTAAGAAAAACAATAGATTAATAAACGCAAACGAAAACCACCACCTTATTACAGACATAATGAGGTACGAAATTATAAAAGGAAAAACTGACAGACCTCCGGACATTTTTTTGTGGTGGGAAACCGTAAGGAAACAATGCATCAAAAATACAAATAAAAACAATACCAATTTGGACACTACAATAATTTGGATATACTCAAAATATTTTGTGAGTCATTTGAATGATTACAAAAGTAGGAATAATATTTATAGATTTCAAAAAAGCATTCAACGCTGGAAAACGATACTTCACTGACAGTAATGGATGAATGTGGAGTACGAGGACCACTAAGAAAATGACTAAAAAATTACATGACAAACACAAAACCTATACTGTGTGGTTGAAACTATCTATGGTTGAAATAATAAATTTGTTATTAAACCATAGATATCGCTGGTTTTAAAATGGCAGAAGTGTGTCTTTTTGTTCACGAGTATTTAAAGATATTCAAAACGATGCCAGATATTTTTAATCTCGTTCCTGATAATAAATGTGTTTCGGGCCGCATATAAAAGCTTGCCGGGCCGCAGGTTGAGTATGGCTGTTCTAGAGGGTTTTTGCTTGGAATATGTTATCCTTTCAAATGTTTTTTTTGAATTGTATGAAATTTTCAATGCGCCATGGTGTAATATTGCCTACCTATCTATTGAAGTGATTTGGTAATAGATACAGATGAAAGATGATTTTTGTTTATCAGTATAGGTAGGTATTTTAAATGCTCTTAATACTTGTCATCAGTATTTAGCCTAAATTTTTAGAAGTTAAATAAGGGTATTAAAATATAATTTGGTGCTACTAGCTATAGATAAATACTTAAAATAAAGGGTATTTAACACATAAAATAATATAGCGATGGACCCACAAGTACAAAAAATAATGAAAAAACACGATCAAACAAAAAATAGCATTAAAACCAGGCAAAATAACCCCGTTTAACGGTATATCAAATAATTGTAATATAATGTAATAACATATAAAATATACCAGAATTTTTAAAAATAAAAGTTATATTTTAACATTTGAATTCTTCATTTAAATTTTTTATGAGAATGCCTATTTAAGATGTCTATTGGTAAGACATAACCGAGGTCCATTAAATTGAATGGACTTTTTATGTGTAGCGAGTTTCATATTCGCCATAATATCTGTGCCATCATACCCTTACCGAAATTCCAAATTGACTGATTTTATTGAATTGGAAGTCTTGAACAAGACTTTATTTCTACTTATACAAATTTATTAATATTTGAATTAAAATATTTTTATGTCTACTATTCAGATTTCAGTGTGGACATGAGATTTCAATCTTTTTTTGCAACTGAATGTCTTGGTACTTATAAAAACACGAGTTCCCATTATTGTTGAACTATTAAAATTAAGTCAATGTCTTTTAAATATTTCATGTCATATTTAATAGTGTACATTCAATGCAGTTGAATCACGTCTTACCTATATAATTTTTATAAAATTATATATTTAAACAGTCATCAAATAACAGCCGCATTTTAACATTAATAATTTATCTGAGCATTTGAACATTCTTGATTGTATTTTTTTTAATCAAACAAATACATAATAATTTATCAAACATTGCAGTAAAAAAATTATAAGAGGAGTGTTGCAATTGATATATATAAATGTTGCAAAATGTTTCATTAAAAATGTTTCCACAGCTTATCACAGTTTTATATAGGGTTGAGGGGCCAGCTTTGGCCACTTTAAGATATTTTTTGCCAACTGTGCATCACTACGAACTCAAAAATAGTCAGAATCGATTTTTTAAAATCTCCCCATATAGCACATGTAGAAAACAAGTATATAAAATTTAATATAATTTAAAATAGAAACATCAAACTTGAAACGAGTCCAAATGTGCCAGTTGTGGCCACTTTTATCTAGTTTTGGCCATGGCATTGTGCCAGTTCTGGCCACTTCAGTTTTTATAAGGTTTCTAACATTTAGAATAAAAATAAAACAAGATAGGTAAGTATAGGAAAATTATGAGTTTTATTATTATTATGATCTTGTCGTGCCTATTGCTAAAGAATGAGGTAACTTTTAATGCCACACTATACCCGGACAGATCGATTTGAAAAGAAAGAATTTTCTGCTTGTAGTTTTCTGGGGTATTCTGCTGTGTATATCTGACCTCTCTGGCTGACGTAGTGCAGGATCCATCATCAGGGCTGATGATGGAATCGTTATGCCCACTAGGCTTATATAACTCAAATAAGTGGAATAAAACATTGTGTATAAATTATTTTGTTAATCATGAACTTCCACTCTGTAAATGAAACAACACTTAATTTATTAAATTTAGTTATTTTCAGATTACTCATCCACGGACCCTTATTATTTTTGCTAAGAATTTAATAATTTTTAACGAATGTCACCAAGAAGTTCAACCGATACTAAAAGAAAGAAAATGGCGGTACAGCTGTTATTTATCAAAACAAAACACAGTTTAAAGAATTGATCGGCATGAATAAAATAACAGTTATATTTTCACTGTCTTATTTATACACCGTTGAATATCCAAGTGGCCGAAACCGGGGTAGTGGCCAAAACCAGCCAATCAACCCCATATGAATTTTAAAAAGCAATCGTTAAAAAAAGCATGTCAAATTGAATAATTTTATTTAATGTGAAGCAAAGTGCTGCACTATGATGTCAGGTCCAATCAATCAAACAGGAACCTGCAAATATGATTTTGTCTAGCAACGTTATGAAATTCCAATGCGGAGAGGATGTCTCAACTCTTGCCCTCTTTTCTTCCTTCCTTCTTTCTTCCGTCAAGCAATATTTCACACCTCCAGAGGATATAAAATGGTGTTTGCTTGACTAGGTCGCAGAGAACCCCGTCATAAGTACCAACATTCAGATATCTTGAATAATCTTAAGTCCAAACTTCGGCCTTCACTAATTGGTAATTGACAAAAGTTACAAGTAGTGACGAGAGGAATGTGACCTGCAGTGAATCTCCCATGAACTAAGCGGAGGAGCCAAGCTACCTCTATCCAACAACAAGCCTCAACAGAATAACTGCCTGCACAGCCCTGAACCTAACAGAGTTGAACAAGTTAATATTGTGTACGAACATAAATATCTGTCGACTTACCCGCAATTGTATTACCAGATATTTGCACCCAGCCCGTATTAAAATAAATATGTATAAAGAACCCCAACCGTTCTTAATCCGCAATACAATTTTTTTTTCCAAATTCTCTGAGTACTCTACGTATGGCTAGACAGCCTATTATTATTATTATTATTATTTATTACTACCACAGCTAACATCAGCTGTAATAGGTTTGACACTTTTAGGTACTTAATATTAATTTCTCTGAGTACTCTATGTGTGGCTAGACCTATTATTACCAGCCTATTATGACTATTACTACAAATGCGTCAGTTGTAATAACTTTGACACTTTTATTAAATAACTTTTTGTAATAGACATTACCAAGAATTTTATATCATTACATCAATTGGAAGGGTAAAAAATTCAACAAAAAAAGTAACCCATAAAAACCATTTTTTATTATACTCCCTTTCTCATTTACTAGTGGAAACTGGTTTGGCGCTTAACCTACGCGTTGGGCTTCGGTCGGGCGACGCTAAGAAAGGGAGTAATATAAAATTTCCAAAAATCCAAAATTATACATTAATCAGGTTTAGTGTCTACCAGACGCGTTGAAATATTTTCAACTTAGTAAGTTGTATGAAAAAACCATTAAAAATTTGAAAAATCCAAAATTTTTTTTTTTAATGAAAATTTGATTGATCTTTTTGATCGTCGCCACGAGTCTGCTTGCAAAGTTTCAGCTCGATTGGATCACGGGAAAAGGGTTAAAAATCGATCCAAAATTTTTTCATCAAGGACACAAGCAAGCAGACACCACGAGTTAAAAGAAAGGAAGTAACCGGTAAAAGGAAACAGTCTTAATCTGCATTACATTATTTTGTTTACTACTAATTTAAAAAACCATTTAAACGATCCATTACTTTCATGTTGCTAAACAAAGAAAACTAAAATTATACACACCCAACATGTTGATAACTTCTGCTATAAAATTAGTACATATAAAAGTAGACTGAAAGAAAACAATAGGTCGGAATAGTTTTGAAATCACACACAATGAATATTGGCCTAGGATTTACACTTGGTGAGCAATCATTTATTCATCATTATCAAAAATGTAACCCAAGGTTCTTAATGCAATCCTTCACCAAACCTGTATTACTTCACCAGGATTCCTGCTTTTAGTGGCAGTCAGCGGGTCATCCTCCAATTGTCCCAAAGAATGTCCAGGATGGTACGATCCGTTGTGTGCAGAAAATTGGTTTGGAGAAAGGGTATCATTTTGGAATATATGCTATTTAGAAAAATACAACTGCGAGCATCTTATACGTAAGTGGCTTTAGTATTAAGACATACTTTTAATTATAACATACAGACCATATATGGGGTGGGTACAGACCATATCATAAAAAAATTGGGAGTTTTATCATTTTTTTTAGTCAACAGCTAGAGTAACTAAGTATCACTTATTTATTCAAGTTTAAATACATTTCTGACTATAGGCATGTCTGTATTCAGACAGCCTCCAGATTATACATATAATTATTAAATAATTATATCATAAATTATTATAATACATTAGGATTAAGGTAAATGCAGTTTTTATATTAACATTTTTCTGAATAACATCTTGATTAAAAGTGTATTAAATATATGAAGGTATGTAGAACAAGCAAAAAATATATGTAAAACTCACTAAATAAGTTCCCTTTAATTAAGCTTGCCAAATAAGTTAACAGTCTTCCGTCCTGCAAAAGTCCCACTTAGAAAGCTACATTTATGTGGGCACATAATGCCAAAAACTTTGCCCCTATACCATAAACATTTTTCAATTATACTATGTATATGTAGGTATATATATATTTCTTAATTTGCTGAAATTTCAAAGGAATCAATCATCAATAATCATTGCGTTACATCCCCGATTTTTTTCTAAATATGAAATATAATTTGGCAATGAAAAATATCAGGCATAAAATCTTTTCAAACAGGAATATTTTAATTTAATCATAATTACATTTTAAATTTAAAAAAAAAAATCGTAATTAATCAACAATAATAAACAAAATAAGTTTTTACTGTGTGAAGTTCGCAGTTAGACTGCTCAAGGACTGGACTGGACTACTGAATGTACACATAAATTATATAAAAATCATTAAGAGATAAAAAAGATAAAAAATATGAAGTCAATTAGAGTGCTGTTTACAAATATCATATTTTTCTGACCATAAGAAGCATGGTGTAATATAATTGTATTGAAATAATTTAATAAAATTTTTATTAGTCTGCATCAATTATATTTCTAATTGATATCCTATCTGGCAATTACTTTATGTATGTTTGTCATTTTTCAGAATTTGAAATTGTGCACATTGGGGAATGCCGCACAAGATACAGATTATAAATGTAAAATATTCTGTACAACAGCAGTCCAAGCTTTCATATACAAAACACTCTACATTGCCATTTAGTTAGTTAGAATACTATTACTCTTACTAAGTTGTCCTTCAGACTTTTGTCGTAATATTTCCTTATTTCATTAATAACTTCAATTTTTTTTAATAATTTGGACCCAAATTGGAGTGTTGGTGCAGAGTGTTTTAAAAATAATATACGTATATGAATACTTATATACATTAAAAAATAAACAAATTCTGTACCTCAGAGGTAAACTATTGTAAGTAACAAAAGAGCTATTTTACAGAAGGGTAGAAAGATTGTATTGAAAATATTCTTACCTCAATCATCAAATTATGCGTTTGCTCATTGTCTAACAGTTTGCCCTTCAGATGTTTTACATTTGGTCATCCTACAATCACATTGTGAAATATGTAATGGGAAAAATAAAGATAAACACATACAAAAGTTGTTGTTTTAATTAATAAAAAAATATATGCATTATAATACTATTGGCACAAATCACCCAATGCGGGCAAAAAGCCTGATTGATAAAGTACTGTTCTACGATGCTCTGTTTATAGAAAGAATGTATTCGAGTAGAATTGTAGTTAATATAGCCAAAGTATGTTATCTACAACTTTACGGTATATACTTTATATTAAAATTTACTGACATAATCACACAGAAAAAACAGGTGAAGAATGACAAGAATTTTTCGAGGATTTTTTCAATAGCAGGCAGTATACATACGGGCCTGCAATTAGTATATTCATCATGCGTCCCCCCTTTATAGATTGGTCTTATAATTCCTATTTTTAACATTCCTGGGATTTCACGCTGTGTTCATGATTGTATTTATAAGATGAACAATCATGGGACCCAGTACATTGATATTTCTTTTAATCTCACCCATGTGTATGCCATCAATACCAGGCGTACGAGTAAGTTTCGTACCCCTTACTATTTCTATGATATCACTCTGAGACGGTTCTACCAAAGAAAAGTCTGTTAATTTAGGTTCACAATGGTGCAACATTTTATCAACAGAATCAAAAAAATACTTAACAAAGTTATTAGTAATACAGGTGTATGTTAGCAATTGTCAATTGTTATCTTAGATCAATAAAAATAATACATAGGTATATGTAATGCCTAAATATTTCGATTCCACCATAATTCCATACACAGCGCTAAAAGGGCATTTTTGATTAATAGACAGTTAGGGTCGAATTTTTTGATCACTAGTAAAAATAATAGTTTAAAAAAGAAACCCATAAAAACCAAGTTTTTATTATACTCCCTTTCTTTGTAAAATTTAACAACATTTAAAGACAAATTAAAACATATAACATAACACTAAATTTACAGTAATTTAATATATTTGATAAGAAACTTCATGCTTTGAAGATTAAACTCTAAAAGCATTTGTCAGTCAATTTAGATTTTCGAAATTCGTAGTGAAGTACCTATTATGTATACCGACGGAGTAATTCAAATTTAGAAAATATTCCGCGACGTTATCGGGCCGCCATTGCTAGTAATCAAACTTTGGTAATGATTCGAATTTGAAAAAACCATTAAAATTTCTAAAATTCCGAAATTATATTATAATTATAAACTTTTTTAACGAAAATTTGATAGATCTTCTTGATCGTCGCCACGAGTCTGCTTGCAAAGTTTCAGCTCGATTGGATTACAGGAAAAGGGTTAAAAATTGATCCAAAGTTTTTTCGTCAGATAAGTAGACAAGATGGCAAGTAGACAAGCAGACGCTACGAGTTAAGGGGTTATATACCTTCTTTTTTTTCAAAAATCGTTTTTTTTTATTGCTTTATCTGAAAGTAAAACTCATTGAGAACATTTCTTCAAATTTTCATGAAGATCCAAGCAATAGATCAAAAGTTGCAGAGTTTCGAAGCGCGCCCCGTAACCGCCGCACGGCTGAGCAGATAGCGGTAAGGGACCGCTTAGCAGGTAGCGCTTATCAGGGGTCGCTCCGCCTTAACGGTAAATCTTTTGTTATTGTAGAAAGTTAATTACATGAGGTAGGTACGATGTTTACTCGAACGTGCTCCATTTTTGACCATACAAACACCCTTATAAATCAGTTGTATACGAACTTCTGAAGCGTGAGCATCTAAGAATCGAACATTATTACATATTATTACATTGGGAGTATTACACTGGGAAAATCGTAGACATTGCTGTGAAAAGCGCCTTTTGTAAATTGTGCCAAACTTGGGAGAAAAAAAAGGGCACTGCCGAGTATATAAAATGGTTTCAAACTCATGAACCTCAGTGCACATTGTGATGAATCACCTGTTTCTATAGATTTTTTATTTTATTTTATTATTTTTATTTTGAACTCTAAGATGATTTAAATGCTACTCGGGAAAAAATTGAGCTAAACCCACCTGGCGGAGTATTGGAGCTACAAAAATTTGGGAATGATGAAACGCTAGTATTGGGAGGGAGTTAGTAGCGATTGATCGGATATAGGTTACGGGCAGTTACTATTCGATTCTTATAAATCATATTAATCTTGTGGTAAAGCCGTGTTTGGTACAAATGGTTGACGATCGATGCGGTCCGAGCGGTCCACATGTGCTTCCCATAAAAAAATGCTGAACACGGTTTTCGTAGATTTGGGTCGCAGTTATTGCGTTTCAGGCCGTTAAAAAACCGATTAACGTCTACTCTAAGGTGACGATGATATTGACAGTTCCACGAGGTTTCTGAATTATGGGCTTTTTGCTGGGTTTTTGAAACCGTTTAAATGTCATTAATCGCCTTCTTAAGTGGATTGCCGCGCAAGAGAGATAGCAGAATATGAGCAAAAGTAAGGAAGGCAGGTCCTAATCGGGGGATCGCGAGAGGAAAACGCCCCATAAATAATTTATAGGAATTGGCCGTGAAGCACGGATTAAAACGTATACGATGTACCAGAGGGGTGACCTTAACTGAGCGGATAATGATTTATTTTCGTTTCGCGGGAATCGGATAACGTAGGCAGATAGGAAAGTTAACTATAATTCCATTATATTTATCTGTAGACTGACGCTCTATCGAGGAGCGAATAATGATTCATTTTCGTTTCGCGGGAGTCGAATAACGTAGGCGGATAGAAAAGTTAACTATAATTCTATTATATTTATCTGTAGACTAACGCTCTTCAGGCTTTTACAACAGATAGGTAATTGCGCAATGACGGTATATACAGTTAGGAAAGAGATAACGATAACGTGTAAGCATATTAATGGCACGACAAGAAAATAATATACTCAAATATAGATACAATATATTAACTATGTAATCACTACAAACCTGTCCGACGTTAGTGTAGTTTCAACAGGACGGGTAACGTGTATACGATTGGCTATTCTAGCTCAGATTTCGCCGGGTTTGGTAGTAATAACCCACAAAACATAATTGAACAAGTGTATCCAGATAAGAATATTGTAAATAAAATAATATGAATTTGCGGCCCATATACACATGAAATAAAAGGATAAAGCGTATGGGGATCTTATAGATGGATGGATAAATGAAACAAATATATATAGGAGTAAATGCAAGTAAAAAGCAAGCATATAAGTACCAAAAACATAGGAGAACATAGTGTGATAGAAATTCGAAGACGGGAGGAACAATAATGTGAAGTGGAACGGATATAGCAAGAGCATGTAATAATGATAAACGTACAAATACAGACAACTACTTGAGACCGATTCGACAGATACTAGCAATCTTTCAACACACCTCTAAGAACATGGTGAGTGGTATATAGTTATCAGCGGAGGCGTCCAGTACCTTGGCAATAAATAAGCACTGAATTAATCCGACGCCTTGCCTGCGGCACTGGAGGTTTATTTACTTATTTATTTTATTTATTTTTTCATTTATTGGTTTTCTTACAGCCATATAATTAATCAATCTTTGAAGAAAAGACAATAATTGATGTACAGAGTTTTGGGCCAATTACGCGAAAACACATACATACAATCGATAAAAGAATAAGAAAACATGTCCAATAGTGGGGTTGTGTGAGTGTGTATTTGTGTGTTTATTTATTTATTTATTTATTTTGTTTTGGGAAAAATTAAAAGCAAAACGATCTTAAAAATTTTCCACTGAATTTAAAAATTTACTTTAACTTACATTAATAGTTTATTGTGTTATAGCGAATAGTACTCTTCCAGTATTATATTGTTCGAGAATATTCACTGTCTATGTAACATAGTTATTTTGTGGATCAATCTTACTGCCAATAAAAATAATAATAAATGGTTACAAATTATGTTTAAATTCCGCAACGGAGGGACCTAATACGTCCCTGTGCGCGGGGAGCCGCGGGCATAAGACAGGATTCATTGGATGATCCACGAGAAAAGATCGCCCAAAATTAATTTAAAATTAGGTATAGTACCTTTGAACGATTGTTATATCTAGGTATGCAGTGTGTACATGGTGAGTGTAGGGAAATTGATACAATGATATAGCAGCCAAGGATCGTTAAATTTCCGATAAAGACGAGTGAAAATACGAGGGAACGGGACATGATAATGGTAGATAATGAAGAAACATCAACTATGATTAGGGGAGTACCCGATAGATTGTGGTTACGGTTGATCAAACGACAATATGGACTGAACTTAGAAATTAAATATTAAAAATTAATTATCGCGCTTGTGAAGCGAATTTAAATCGTCCGAAGCCACTGAGTCCGTCCCAAAACAGGCACAGGGACGGAGACAGAGACGGCAACAGAAGGTGGGGTCAACTGACATATCCAAGAGGAGATATGGTTTTTTTTTTGCCAAACTGAATCTTAGGAACAAAGATTTTGGTTTCAAGGAAAGTAGGATATTGAAAATTCTGGAAACACACGACTTAGGACCTTTGGCTGCTGGGAGGGGTATTAGAGGTAACGCGGAGTCAGAATTCAGGCAGTTGGTGTGGAGATCTACGGGGGTGCGAAATCCGCGTCGGTTGTTTTTTTGAGTGATAATTACCGTGAGTGATAATTACCGTCGACTTAGAGTGTCCCAGTGTTTTAAAATTATAGTTTGACTTCAAGTGAAAGTGGTGTACGGGTGATTGTACTCTTCGACATTGTTGATTGCTCACGTTAAAGGAAAAGGGGGGTACGGGTTTGATTTTATTTTATAGAGGGTAATTAATTTGGCATATTAGAACTTCGGAAATTGCTGCGCTTTATTAAATTGATTGGTCCGGCATATATAGAACTGATATTTGCAGATCTCCGGAAGCTGGCTGTGCGTTATAAAGATACCTATTTTATGCTAGACACGCGGGAAATTATTAATGGGTCTTATAAAAATGCCTATCTTATGCTAAATACGCGAGGTCCTGTTAAAAGGGTTTTAACTCAGAGTACGGGTTTGATTTTATTTTATAAAGGTAATTAATCTGGCATATCGGAACTTCGGAGATCACTATGTTCTATAAAGTTGTGATGGATCCTCTTCTTCGCCTTTCAGCTCGATCCTACCCCTAACTGAGTTTACGCCTTGTTAGAGGCAAACAAGCTATCTATCTACGTCGGGTGAAGGCTCTACGGTTTTTAACGTAGTATTTCCAAACACCCTCGCTTTATTCAAGACCTCCCCAGTTCACGTTGTGTAATTTTTTGTTTCGAACTATAGGGGATGAATTGGTTTAGTGGTAACCCTAACGCAAGCTTTACTAAAATTAAATACTGGGGTATGAAGTTCGTGAATGTTCATGGAAAACGCAAACAAAACTACCTAGCACGTCAATTAAGCCCTACGGTGCAATTGCTAAACATACTATGTTCCGTGGCCCTATATTATTTACCTATCATTCCTACGGACTGAAACCACTGCATCTGGTGTAGCTGCGCTTCCAGAGTGCGCGATCCTCTGCTCCCACGCCCTCTCCGCTCGATCCCCATAGTCCTACCTGTATGGGATCGACCGCCATCCACTGAAAAGGTTAGTAACGTGCCGTTATCACATGCGCATGCACACTTAGAGTATATAGATCCCCTGAAAGCCCTCAAGTCCTTCGTAACCGCTCCTATGGGTGATTCCGTCTTCGACGCCCTCGCTGACTAATAATTTTATCTTCCGCCGTTATCTCGCTGTGCTTATTCCTTACGGTCTTTTATATTTACTCTGCATTATTTTTACATCAATTACATTGTTACGTTTATTTACTAGCCGGCCTAAGTTCCGTCACCTGTATCTGGCCCTATGTCTCATTCTAGTGGTACGTTGGGTTCTAATGGATAAGGGGGTGTGGAGGTATGTGTAAATGTATGTGTACGCGGAAAATGTGTTTGCTTTAAATTCGGCCCCTCCATACCCAAAGGCTCATCGGTGACTGATCCCATCTTCCTTCTCCCGACACGAGTTCCGGATACGTTGACCTGAGCCTGGATGCGCCTTTTCATGTTGGGCCTCTTCTGTGCAAAGTACCGCACCATCCCTCGCGTCAGTGTCTGGCGTCCGGGCTCAGAGCCAGTTTGCCCCCCGAATTCCAACTCCTCCAGGTTAAACTAAGTTAAACTACGGTATATATACTGAAGCTACTGTAAAGATGGTCCCGGGCCACCTGTCAAGTCAAAAATATGCGAGTGGGGAGGGGGAGTTTCCTAGGCTCCCCAACCCTCGCCTGTGAGCAACTGCAGCCCATTGGCCATTCGCGACACTACAGTGACTGCAACCACCCTCCCAGGTAGTACTTATTATAATCTGATATGCATCAATACGTTCAATCCATTCCAGACGAGGGAAGACATCCGCACGGGTGTTGTGCCACCCGTGAAGAGCCCCCTCATACACTACGTACGAATAGATACATACTAATAAAATATAATATACATACATATACTTACATATACAATACATAAATAAATACTTGTAATGGTTGGTTGCCATGTGGTTTCACGAGGCCATGACCCCTCGTATTAGTAGATGGAAAGGTGGATCTGGACAGTAGGGATATGCCTAGCCCCTGGCCAGGGATGTCGGTGTATTTTCTCCAAATGGTGTACAGCTAGAATCCTGCCATCGATGATGATGGGATCTGCCTAATTATCTCCGACTGATAACTGGAACCCTGCCATCACTGATGAAGATGATGTTGTCACTATCGAAACGTCACCTGATGATATTTAGCTGAACCGCCGCTAGTGATGATGATGATGATGATGATACTATCGTAACGTTTCCTCACGATATATATCTGAGACACCGCTAATGATGATGATGATACTATCGGAACGCCTCCTGACTATATATGACTGGGTCACCGCTAATGATGAAGATGATGATGATACTATTGAAACGTCTCCTGACGATATATGACTGGGACACTGCTAATGATGATGATGTCGATGATACTATCGAAATGCCTCCTGACGATATATAGCTGAACCACCGCTAGTGATGATGATGATGATGATGATACTATCGTAACGTCTCCTGACTATATATAGCCGAAACACCGCTAATGATGATGATGATACTATCGTAACGACTCCTGACGATATATAGCTGAAACACCGCTAATGATGATGATGATGATGATGATGCTATCGAAACGCCCCCTGACTATATATAACTGGGACACTGCTAATGATGATGATGATGATGATACTATTGAAACACCTCCTGACGATATACGACTGGGACACTGCTATGATGATGATGTTGATGATACTACCGAAACGTCTCCTGACGATATATAACTGGGACACCGCTAATGATGATGTTGATGATGATACTATCGAAACGCCTCCTGACTATATGTAACTGGGACACTGCTAATGATGATGTTGATGATGATACTATCGAAACGCCTCCTGACTACATACAACTGGGACGCTGCTAATGATGGTGATGATGATGATGCTATTGAAACGTCTCCTGACAATATATAACTGGGACACTGCTAATGATAATGATGTTGATGATACTATCGAAACGCCTCCTGACGATATAAAGCTGAACCACCGCTAGTGATGACGATGATGATGATGATACTATCGCAACGCCTCACGACGATATATATCTGGAACACCGCTAGTGATGATGATGATACTATCAGAACGCCTCCTGACTATATGTGACTGGAACACCGCTAATGAAGATGATGATGATGATACTATTGAAACGTCTCCTGACGATATACAACTGGGACACTGCTAATGATGGTGATGATACTATCGGAACGCCTCCTGACTATATATGAATGGAACACCGCTAATGAAGATGATGATGATGATACTATTGAAACGTCTCCCTGACGATATACAACCTGGGGCAATGATTGCT